>MU834433.1:0-47031 GCA_029204225.1 Diphasiastrum complanatum | reverse complement strand
TCGTCCACTTCGACCTGGAGAGATGATGAAATTGTGTTTGCTTGTTGATCAGGTTACTTGGCTGCATTCTTCGCTTGGAGAATTCAGCAATCCTTGATCTCATGGTTGTTGCGCTTGCAATACCTACAAAAGACCTTTTTTTTAAACTGTGGATATGATGATTGTGCTTGACTTTGAGTCTGTTTCTGATTCGTTGTAGCCTTCTTGGAGCTTTTCTACTTCTGTCGCTTAGAGCCTTTTTTGACATATAGAGCCTGAGAGGAGGAAGTAGACGGAGTGCCTTGACTTCTTCTATTATCTTCTTGCAGCAAGCAACATAGTTCTAGTAAGAGTTAAATCTGTGTGTGTTGATATGATCATCACCTATTTCTCATATGTAGAGGACAAGCTTGAAAGCAATGTCATAATTGTGTCTTGATCGTCTACGACTGATCCGACAGCGGCCATCTATTGCAAGAGATTCTTAAACTGGTTAATGTGACTCTGAAGCGAATCACCAGTAGACATTTTGAAAGTGAAAAATTTTCTTCGTAGATGTAACTTAGTAGTTACGTCCCTCACATCATATAGTGAGTTCAAGATGTCCCAAACGTCTCTTAACATTTTAGCTTCAGCTATGTGTCCAATCTGTGTATCTGATATATTGAGGATGATAAGCGCAAAAGCTTTACTGTCCTTCAGTTTTCATTTTGAGTCATCGTCTTTAGTTTTTACTTCTATACCTGTAATGACATCCCATAATTCATTGGCGATTAACAAGGTCTTCATCTTAAATTTCCACAAATGATAATTGGATCCATTCAGCTTGTTTGCAATAAGACCAACTTTACTTTGAGAATCCATCTGGAACTTAGTTTTTTGATTGTATCGATGATGCTAAGATGCAGTAATGCCAACAATAGGAAATCAATTTTCTGATAGTGAAAGGTTGAAAAGAACTGAAGAATATGATTATCAATTCGATATCATGAAAGATATCAAGTATTAGAGATTTTGGTTTGATACCATTTAGGTATTAGATAAAGAAGTAGTGAAATTGCTCTGATACCATGTCGGAAAGTGATGTGCAGAAGATAGGCCTAGCTCAAAAAGAAACGAATGAAAGTAATTTGAGTGTCTAGAAAGAAATCTTTTCGCGCATGGCAGAATAAACTATCTTCCTCTTTCACAATGCATGACTATGCTTATTAATTTCAAACAAAACAATAGTGATAGAAATCACGTTTGATCTTAAAGTAACTAACTTTGGAATCATCAGTACTACAGTGATTACGTAGCCCAACAATAAAGCATCAAAAATTATCAGACAAATAATTTGTCGCAAATCATTTGTGAATTAGTCGCGAAACACAAGACAAATAATTAGTCGCGAAGAATTCTAGAAAATGCATACATTTTGAGACGAAGCTGAATGCAATAAAGGATAGTATTGATTCAGTAAGAAAACGTAACAGAAGTAAATGGGTATAATAAATTGCGGATCGAAGCCAGGTACTGTATGCTATCTCTGAGCGGCTAAAATGAAGTCTGAATTAATGAGCAATCCTGATAAGCAGTAGCGCAATATCAATCTCTAAAACAACTCTAAGAAGTGAGCTAGAATGCTCAGGAGTGTTCAAGCTCGCAGGCGTGAGAGAGAGAGCTAACTATTCAAATAACTTCTTCTGATAATTTTGATAATAAAACTGTATGAATATGAATAACTATTTATACTAAGAAACTAGGTCGTCAATTGCGATCGCCAGTTGGCTAGTGATCCGCTGGCATCCATCCAATTTCTTGTCATTGATTGTTAATAAGCAGTGAAATTGGCCGTAAACAGTCTGTCTACATAAATGAACCAAAACTGTAGCTCTGCAAAAATGAACTAAAACAGCCACAGGCGACACTGTTTCAAAAAAACGACAGTGTTAGAATTTTGCGAAAAATGCGAAAAACTCGAAAGTGCCCTTAAATCTCATTTAGAGCTGTCCCACACTTTGCCAAAGTCATTTCCTTAACATTTGAGGCTCTTTGAAAAAAGCGAAAAATGTGACATTGTGATTTTACACGAGATTTCTGACAGGCAAAAAATACAAAAAAGACGACACTGTATTTTTCAACGGGATTCATGACAGGCAAAAAAGATGACACTATTGTCAAATCTATGTATTTCTGTAGACTGTGGACTTGTAAATCTGTAGACTGTATAAAAACGCGAGAAAATCCACAATACTAGATAAACAATGGATGAAAATTAAAACTGATTAGTCGATTGATAAGAAGGTGAATAATTCAACAATGGATGGGCGGATACGGTGCGTCGTCACTGGTATGGGGGGTGTGTAGATCCTTCAAGACAATCGGAGATTCATGGGAGTTGTAACATTTGGTAAAAAGGGTAATAAGAAAAAAATGAAAAGGTGTTCGAAAATCAGTCCACTTGTTACTTGGACCGATGAACTTAATCAAAGATTTGAGGCTTTGAAGATATTAGTGTCTACAGCCCCTATCTTACACATAGTGGATCCTAGCAAACCTTTCCTTGTGGAAACGGATGCTAGTGACTATGGGGTGGGTGCAGTCCTTTACCAAGATGGTAGACCTGTGGCTTTCGAAAGCAAGAAGTTGGACCCAGCTCAAAGTAGATATTCTACTTATGAGAAGGAACTTTTTGTTGTCATCCATGCATTAAAGATTTGGAAACATTATTTGTACGGATCTAAATTCATTATTATGATGGATCACGAGTCTCTTAAGTATATATGATTTGCCTCGGACCTTAGGGGACATAAGGCCTATTGGTCGGAACTCATTCAAGAGTTCAAATTCGGCATTAAATACCATCGAGGTGCGTCGAATTGTGTCGTTGATGCTTTGAGCTAGATTGGAGAGGTTAATCAGTTATGCTTTGCTGAATTCCAATCAAAGTTGTATCTTTCTCTGCGAGAAGTTTGTCATGTTGGATTATTCTCCTTCTTACTGATCGAATAATCAATTTTAATCTTCATCCATTGTTTAATCCAGTTCTACAAATTTTTTGTGTCTTTACACAGTCTGCAGTTTTACAAGTGTTTTTACACAGTCTGTATAATTACACAGAGTTTACGACAATGTCTCCTTTTTCGCCTGTCAAGAATTCTGTTGAAAAATAATGTCATCTTTTTCACATTTTTTGCTGACAGAAATCTCGTGTAAAATCATACTCTCGCTTTTTCGCTTTTTCCAAACAGGAAAATGACTAGCAAAGTGTGGGGCAATCCTAAATGAGATTTAAGGGCACCTTCTCCTTTTTCGTCTTTTTCGTGAGAAACCCGACATTGTCGCCTGTGGTTGTTTTAGTCCATTTCTGCAGAGCTACAGTTTTGGTTCATTTATGCAAACTTACAGCCAATTTCATCGCTTATCAGCAATCAATGACAAGGACCAAATGGATGCCAGCGGATCACCAACCAATTGGCGATCGCAATTGATGACCTGATTTTTTAGTATAAATAGTTGTTTTATTCATACAGTTTAATCAGAATTATTAGAAGCATTTGAATAGTTAGCTCTCTCTCTCTCTTTCTCTCACGCCTGCGAGCTTGAACACTGTTGAGCATTCTAGCTCACTTCTTAGAGTTGTTTTAGAGATTGCTATTGTGCTACTGCTTATCAGCATTGCGCATTAATTCAGACTTTCATTTTAGCCACTCAGAGATAGCATAGAGTACGTGACTTTGATCCGCAACTTATTGTACTCATTTACTTCTGTTTCATTTTGAATCAATACTATTTTCTATTGCGTTCAGCTTCGTCTCAGAATATATTTGTTTTCTAGAGTTCTTTGCGACTAATTATTTGTCCGATAATTTGTATACTTATTTATTTGGCTACGTAATCACTATAGTACTAGTGATTTCCAAATTAGTTACTATAAGTTCAAACGTGATTTCTATCACTATTGTCTTGTTTAAAATTGATAGGCGTAGTCATGCATTGGAAAGAAGAAGATAGCTTATTCCGCCATGCACGAAAAGTTTTCTTTCTAGACACGAATTACTTTCATTCGTTTCTTTCTCGAGCTAGACCTATCTACTGCACACCACTTTTTGACATGGTATCAGAGCGATTCCACTACTTCTTTATCTGATTCTAGCATGATATCAGAGCGAAAGCTCTATTACTTGATATCTTTCACGATATCAAATTGATATCAAACTCTTTAGTTCTTTTCAACATTTCTATATCAGAGAATTAATTTCCTATTGTTGGCATTACTACATCTTAGCGTCATTGATATAATCGATAGACTAAGTTCCAGATGGATTCTCAAAGTAAAGTTGGTCTTATCACAGACAAGCTGAATGGATCCAATTATCATATGTGGAAATTTAAGACGAAGACCTTATTAATCGCCAAGGAATTATGGGATGTTGTTACAAGTACAGAAGTAAAACCAAAAGACGACGACTCAAAGTGAAAATCGAAGGATGGTAAAGCTTTCGCGCTTATTATCCTCATTATATCAGATACACAGATTGGACACATAGCTGAAGCTAAAACATCAAGAGACGTTTGGGACATTTTGAACTCACTATATGATGTGAGGGACGTAATTACTAAGTTACATCTACGAAGGAAATTCTCCACATTCAAAATGTCTGTTGGTGATTCACTTCAGAATCACACATTGCTTTCAAGTTTGCCCTCTACATATGAGAACTGGGTGATGATCATATCGACACACTCAGATTTAATTCTTACTAGAGTTATCACTATGTTGCTGCAAGAAGGTAATCGAAGAAGTCAAGACACTCTGTCTACTTTCCCCTCTCCGGCTCTAAACGACAGAAGCAGAAAAGGTCCAAGAAGACTGCAATGAATCAAAAATAGACTCAAGGTCAAGAACAATCATCAAATCCACAACCGAAGAAAAAGATGTTTTGTAGATATTGCAAGCACAATAACCATGAGATCAAGGATTGTCGAATTCTCCAGGCAAAGAACACAGCCAAGCAACCTGATCAACAAGCAAACACAATTTCATCATCTCCCCAGGTTGAAGTGGACGAAGGCGCATTCATGGTTAAAGATCAAAGCGCATTTTTGGATGATTCATGGTTTCTAGATTCTGGAGCAACTCAACATATGACCAATCAACGTGAGATCTTCAACTCCTACACTCCTTATAGCATGAAGAAATTTATTTATCTTGGTGATAATAGTACTCACACTATTCAAGGTGAAGGTACTATAAGATTGCAATTCCAGCATGATCAATTCAAATTACTATCAAAAGGCTTATATGTTCCTAAACTCTCTACAAATATGTTATCAGTAAGTAGAATTACAGATTTAGGTCATAAGGTAGAATTCGAATCTGATCAATGTAGAATTATTGATAGGAGTGATAAGATCCTTGCACTCGGCAAGAGGTAGAGTTATTCATATAGATTGGCACACTGTTATTTTGAGTCTAGTCGAGCCTTGAAAACCTCTGTTCTAGTCAATAAAGCATTACTATGGCATCATCGCTTAGGACACATAAATCATGCATCTATTATGAACATGTCCACACAATCCATCAACTATCCTTCTGGTAAGGTCGATCTCCCTGTCTGTCATAGCTGCATCTTTGGAAAACAGGCTAGGATTCCTTTTAGATCAAACCATATGCATGCCGCAAAAGATCTGTTAGATGTTGTTCATACAGATATATGTGGACCTATGCAAACTCTCTCATTGCTAGATGCAAAGTATTTCATTACCTTTATTGACAAATTCTTCACAAGAAGAGTCGTTTATTTCATTAAACAGAAATCAGAGGCTTTTATCAAATTCAGACAATTCAAAGAGCATGCTAAGAATCAAATGAAGAAACAAAATGTTTCTAATTACAAAGCTTTGCTAGCTTTCAGCCCTCTGTCAGACGAAGATGTTCGCGAACACGAAAGTCAAGAAGACACGAAACACCAAAGTTTCGCGAACACCTGGCGGAAGACACAAACGCGAAAGATTTGTGAACGAGAATCTTTTGTGGTCGAGGACAAGAAAGTCAAACGACGGAAACGAAACCAATGACGCGACATGAAAAATGTCGCGAAAGACTTTCTGCCCTCACGCTCCAAAGAGTACCAGCCAAGATCATGCAAGTACCCAAAAGTATAGATATCCGATCTGATGGCATGACATCAGCAGATACAATCTAGGTTGTGGCTAATCCGCTACTCTTGCAATTTCCTGATTAGTTGTAGATAGTTAATCACTCTAATCTTAAAGTTACATAGAACAACTATATACTTACTAGATGATACCAGACAACATATGACAGAACACACATATAGTATAATAGTTTGTTGCTAGTAATCAATTGAGATGATATACAGACAAGAAGTCTGCCTACGAGCAAGACCAGTTCTGTGATTAGGATCCATAGAGATCCACAAGTCCACTAGTAAGCGAGACATCCACTCGTGAGAGAAGTGTGTTTCTCTCACGCCAATGCACTGCGTGGATCTGCATGCAGTGCTTGAAAAATCAAAGAAAATCAATACATGACTTGTAGCCATTGTGCACATGTCTTCTTTTATGTTGTATAATCTCGAATGCAAATATTTCTGCTATTATTTGTGTGTTTGATTCTCCCATTCATTTCAATTCCGCACATTGGTTGAGTTTGTTGAATGCTGCATTAATTTACAAACGTAGATCAATAGTGCCTGAATACATTATGGAGGACTGTAGGAGTAATTCAGCTGGCAGTGTCCAGCGATCGCATCTGAAATCCATCCGAATCGCATTGAGTTCACGGTCGCGACTGTTTCGCGATCCCCTCGATCTCCATCAGTGGTATCAGAGCCTACCTATCTTATCATAATCTGACATAGCCAAGAAGCTATCAGATCCAGGAGACCAAGCATTCAGACAAAAAACCATCAACGAGGGAACAAACTTTAGAAGCAATGGCTTCAATCAGCAGCATGCAGAGCAAGATCTACACAATTCTTGATTCTTCAGGATCTAACTTTCTAGCTTGGAAAGTTAAGACATCACTCATGCTCAAGGGTGAAGGATTATTCCCCTGGGTGGATGGCATAGAAAGAGATGCCTACAACATCAGACAAGGAGCTACGCGAATGGAGAGAGAAAAATGACAAGGCAGTAGCCTTGCTATCATCTTCCATCAAAGATAGTCTCACACTTGACCTGGCAACACTCTCCAAAGCTAAGGAGATGTAGGATGCATTGCTCACCAGATTTCAGATGAAATCAAGAAGTCAAATCATGATGCAAGAAGTTCAGCTGACGAATTTACAGTGAGATGGAAAGGACCTCACTTCTTTCGTGAGGAAAATGAAGGATCTGTTTCTATCACTACATAACTCTGGAGCAGAGAATGTTGTGTCAGCTGAGAAGCAGCTCACCTGCCTATTGATAGCCTTATCCAGATCATTCCAGACAACGAGGACCCTACTCGTGAAAGATCCTATCATGAACCTCGAAAAGACGATTGTCAAGATTTGAGAGGAAGTCAAGGCAAGAGAACACCTTGATTACAAGGATGGTTCTGACCAGGACCTCTACAACAACAAAGAAAAATCCAAGAGATAATTTAAGCCTAAGAGGGAGTCAAATCAGAGGCATGATTGTGATCAACAAGCAGAGGGGACCAGCAAAAGCAACTGGAAGAGCAAAGGGAGGTCGAAACAAGAAGGTGCAGACAAGAAGACTTGCGTGAGATGTAGAAGAGACGGGCATACAATAGACACCTACTCGCTCAATCCCAAGATTGAGTGTATCCATTGCCACAAGAAGGGTCATGCAGCCGTGGATTGCCGTTAGAACCTGAGAAACAAATCAGCGTAGAATAGATAGGAGAATAGCAATAGTTCATCCTATGTTGAGGAGCCCGAGAGCTCAAAGATGGGCAAAGAAAGAGCGAACAAAAACTGTTCGACCACGTACATCTGTGAAGACGTGTGTGCAACATCAACATCTGACACACATGAGGTGATCCTAGACTCAGGAGCCACCTCACATCACACTTCATGACGTCAAGATGAATAATGTCTGATTTTAGAAGTATAGATCTTTCAAGATTCATAGTTCTTGGAGATGGATCTAAGCATAAAGTGAACGGTATTGGTTCACTATGGCTCAACACCAACGGCAGAGACAGATGACTTAAAGACGTTCTGTTCGTGCCTACTCTGCAATAAGACTTGCTTTATATAGCAAGAATAGCAGATGCAGGGATGCGTGTGACGTTTTTTGACGAAGCATGCAACATGTTTGATGCCAATACCAGTACATTGATCGCTCAAGACAGAAGAAAAAGAAACCTATATCATCTGAAAGTACACCTACTTGCAGATCAGGTACATCAGACTCATGATGACTCACCAGACACTCTGTGGCACAGAAGACTCTACCACATGAACATAATGGCACTTTATCAAACAAGCCATCATGGAACAATAACAGGGGTCAACATCTTGAATGCAACTAGTTCGACCACCTATGATATATGTTTGAAGGGCAAGATGTCACACACTCCATGCATCAAAGACTCCTACAGAACGACAAAGATTCTGGAGTTAGTGCATTCTGACATCTACGGACCATTCAATGTGATCTCAGTAGGAGGTTCAAAATATTATATAACCTTCATTGATAACTATGGCAAATTTTTCAGAGTGTACTTTATTCAGAATAAATCTGAAGCACTTGATAAATTCACAAAATATGTGAATTGGGTTGAGAGATGTACAGACAACAAAGTGAAACAGATCATAACAGATCGAGATGGCGAATACATCTCGAATCGCTTCACTGACTTCTGCAATGATCGTGGCATCATTCACAGAAGGACTGCAGACTATACACCACAGCACAATGGTGTTGTTGAATGAAAGAACAGGACCCTGATGGAAGTAGCCAGTGCATGATGGCCTACTCGAAGGCTTCAAGAGTACTGTCGGTTGAAGCAGTAGCTATAGCCACATACATCCAGAACAAGACAGGCAAGTCTGGTGTCTCACACACGACACCACATGAGCCATGGTGGGATAGAAAGCCCAATCTGTCTCACGTCAGAATATTTGGCTGTGCAGCTTATGCACATATTCCTGATAAGCTTCGAGAGAAGCTTGATGAGAAAACCGAGCAAGGATTTTTGGTAGGTTATGACAACAATTTGTCATACTCTAGAGTCTACATGCCAGACACGAACATTATGAAAATAGTGAGAGATGTCAAATTTGATGAGAGCAAGACAATGGCCAATGACAATCCTGTCAGCTATGAAGTTTTGGAGAAACGGTACTATGACCTGCCGCCAATGACAGAGAGAGCAGAGGACGAACACGAAAACAAAGATTTTTGAGTCGTCTCCCATTCGAACGATAATCAGAAGAAGAAAGATTCGAGAGGCAACCTCCTGCCGTAGTTCTTGTAAACCAAGATGGTTTCGGACCAAGTAGAGCAGACAAAGACAAGGGCATAGCTATTTTAGGAGGATCTCCTAGAAGGTCAACAAGACCACAAAGTGCGCCAACAAGATATGTGCCAGACAGCTCAGCTTTCATATCAGAAGAGTTCTGCAGATTCAGTGGCAAACCATAGACTTTTGAGGAAGCGATTGAAAGTCCCAAAAACAACAGATGGATCCAAGCCATGAACGAAGAGATGGAGTCCATCAAGAAGTACCAGGTATGGATGTTGCAGCAATTACCACATAAGCGCAAGACTGTCAAATGCAAATGGGTTTTCAAGCTCAAATACGGACCAGATGGAAATGTGACAAAATACATGGCAAGATTGGTAGTGAAGGATTTCTCTCAGAGATATGGTATTGACTGCTCTAAAATCTTCTCTCCTGTAGTTAAACATTCGTTCCTACATCTGTTATTTGCAAATGCAGCAGCTTACGACCTTAGGATCCACATTGTGGATAGAAGATAGCCTTCTTGCATGGTGAACTAGATGAAGAGGTCTATATGAATCAACCCCCAAGATATGTCTCGAATTCACTTCCTGACTATGCATGCAGAATGCATAGAAGCATCTACAGTCTGAAACAATCAGCCTGACAATGGTACAAGAAGAAAGATCAAGCCCTGAAATCATTAGGATTCAAGCCTCTGTTGGTTGATTCCAATGTATATGTCAGAGTTATAAATGAGAAGATCATCATTGTGACTGTGTATGTGTGTATGTGGATGACACTCTGATACTTTGCACGAGTGAGCAGCTAATTGCTGAAGTAAAGGCAGACATCTTGAAACATTTTGAGATCGTGGATTTGGGAGAAGCCAGGTGTTACCTAGCTTACAAATTGAAAGAGACTACGAGGGAGGTAAGTTATACCTTCACTAGTCCAGATACATCCAGAAGATCCTAGAGGACTTTGGGATGCTGAACTGCAAAGGAGCAAACACTCCAATGCTCGTAGGGATGGTACTAACGAATGATGACTGTCCAAAGACTGAGGAAGAAGGAGAACAAATGCAGCTCACACCTTATAGGAAGCTGATAGGATCACTGATGTACCTTGTAGACAACACACATCCTGATATTGCTTATGTAGTATTCAGGATGAGCCAATTTTGCATGAATCCAGGCTCGACACATTGGAAGATTGCAAAACGAATTTTGCAATATCTTCAATTAACAAGAGATTACGGGTTGTGTTATTGTCACAATGCAGGCTTCAGGATGCTTTTCTACAGCGATGCTAGCTGGGCATCTCTCAAGGATGATTGTAAAAGCATCTTAGGAGGATGCACCATCATATCAAGAGTAGCAGTTCTTTGGTCAGCAAGAAGCAGACCATTGTGGCCCAATCATCCTGCGAAGCAGAATATGGTGCAGCAGCAAAGATGGCCAACGAGATAATCTGGCTAAGGCAGTTCCCGGCCGAATTGGATGAAACAAGGAACGAGCCTCTGGCCTTGTAGATGGACAACACCTCTGCAATACACCTGATGAAAGATCCCATGTTCCATTCCAGAACAAAACACATTGCAATCAAGTACCACTTGATTAGGGATCTAATTGATAAGAGGATGCTGCAGACCACCTTCATCGGAATGAAAGACTTGGTTGCTGACATCTTCACCAAAGCCCTATACAAAGGACTCTTTGAGAGACAAAGGAGCAGTCTCGGGATCGTAAAGCTATCATGCTTTGAGAGGGAGCTGAACAAACAAAACATTTCTAATTACAAAGCTTTGCTAGCTTTTAGCCCTCTACCTGACAAAGATGTTCGCGAACATGAAAGTCAAGAGACACAAAATACGAAGGTTTCACAAACACGAAAGTCAAGAAGACACGAAACACAAAAGTGTTGCGAACACCTGATGGAAGACACGAACGCAAAAGATTTGCAAACGAGAGTCTTGCGATCGAGCACGAGAAAGTCATACGACGGAAACGAAACCAACGACGTGACACAAAAAATGTTGCGAAAGACTTTCTGCCCTCATGCTCCAAAGAGTACCAGCCAAGATTCTGCAAGTACCCAGAAGTACAGATATCCGATCTGATGGCATCACGTCAGCAGATACAATCTAGGTCATAGCTAATCCGCCACTCTTGTAATTTCCTGATTAGTTGTAGATGGTTAATCACTCTAATCTTAAAGTTACATAAAATGACTATATACTTACCGGATGATACCAGACAACATATGACAGAACACACATACAGTGTAATAGTCTGATGCTAGTAAGCAATCAAGACGATATACATACAAGAAGTCCGTTTTCAAGAAAGACCAATACTGTGATCAGGATCCATAGAGATCCACAAGTCCGCTAGTAAGCAAGACATCCACTCGTGAGAGAAGTGTGTTTCTCTCACGCCAACACACTGCGTGGATCTGCATGCAGTGCTTGAAGAATCAGAGAAAATCAATAGATGACTTGTAGCCATTGTGCACATGTCTTCTTTTATGTTGTATGATCTCGAATGCAAATGTTTCTGCTATTATTCGTGTGTCTGATTCTCCCATTCATTTCAATTTCGCACATTGGTTGAGTTTGTTGAATGCTGCATTAATTTACAAACGTAGATTAGTAGTGCTTGACTACATTCTGGAGGACTGTAGGAGTGATTCAGCTGGCAGCGTCCAACGATCGCATTTGAACTCCATCCGAATCGCATTGAGTTTGCGGTCATGACTGTTTCGCGATCCCCTCGATCTCCATCATGAAACTGGCAAACGAATCAAAGCAGTGAGGTTAAATAACGGGAGAGAGTACATCTCCAACGAATTCAAGGCATATTGCCTTAACAATGACATTGAGCAACAATAAATAACTTCCTATTCATCTCAGTCAAATCGTCTTGCTAAGAGAAAGAACAGAACCTTAGTTGAATTAGCAAAGTGCATGTTATCACATGCGACACTTCCAAAGTGCTTTTGGGCTGAAGTTGTTTCAACAACAACCTATATTCATAACAGATGTTCTACTAAAGGCCTCTCAGACATAACACCATTCGAATTTTGGACAAGTACGAAATCTTTTTTATCAAACTTATGAGTTTTTGGATATACTGCTTTTGTGCAGATTCCTCATGATCTTAGGAAGAAGGTCGACTTCCAGAGTATCAATTGTGTTTTCATCAGCTACACTACTTCAAATCAAGCCTACAAGTTGTTCAATCCCATCGAGTATACAGATGAAACAAATTCCATAAGTGACATATATAAATTGACGAAGATTATAATAAAAAACAATCATATAAAGTTAACAAATCTCAACGTCTTCCAAATTTGATGGTTGACTTTCTTCTTTTTATCCAAACTTCCACAAATGATTTTCAACAATGCATCTTTTGTCCATCGCACTTGAGGCATGTGCACCATATTTTATTTTGAAAATAATTTCTCTACGAGAAACAAAAATCAAGTACATGTCACTTTAGCACAATAGTTTAACTTATAATAACAAAGTTTTTATGAACAAGAAAACATGCATGTTTATTACCTACCCTATTAAGTTGAGTAGTATCTTCATCACTAGACTCTGAATGTAATTCATCTCGTTGTGATAAACTGCATATATGCACAAGTACAAAACACAAATAGCATAAAATTATAGTATGATTTCAAGGTTTTAATTTCTAGATAGTACTATTCTTATACGTTGTCGCTTATATTATTCTTTTGCATCTTGGTGCAGGCTCTACACGCATATCTCTCGTCTTTTGTTAATACAGGTATGAAAGTCTCACTCCAATATGTATTAAAAGTTCTATAGTCAATTTTTTTTGTCTCTTATTTCAATATATTAGGGTTATTGTAATGTATTGTATGTTTATAAATGTAGTAATCATGTCGGGGTCAAGCAGTGGTGAAAGCTCGGGAGACTATGTTAAAAATTTATAAGAATCATTAACTCCTGAGCAAAAGACACAACTACAAAGTATGCTTAGCCAAGATGAGGGTGGTCTCTCACAAGCGGCCACAGCTCTAGCCCCCACCGAAGAGTCATCCACAAATCCTTATTATGACGTGGATCCTCAAGGTAATATAATTGCCAATAGAAAAGGGAGGGTGGTATTGGACCGGCTCTATTCTTTATGCCAACACCATTTTGGCGATAGATTGTTTAGTAAATGGTCCGAACAACCTGCCGCTGATAAATGACAGGTTATTGGTACCCTTTGTGACAAATTCCAACAAGAAGAGAAATTCAAGGAGAAGGAGATTCATAAGCATATGAGCTTATGGATTAGGCATCGTTGTGATATGGCACGACGAGCTTATAGGGATGGGAAATCCAAGCCCTCTTGGTGTTCAAGAAATGATTGGAACCGTGTAAAAGCGGATGAATGAACACCAGATAAATACAAGATCCAGAACAGTGTGCTCTATAGGTGTATCTATGCCTTTATAGTTTTTTATTTGGGATTTCTTGAGCATGGAAAATGCATATCTACTTTGGCTTATAAATGCTTGACCTCTCCAAAAATCTATTTCAAGGCCTAGAATATAATGAAGAACTCCTAAGTCCTGCATCTTAAACTCACTACCAAGTGCATGCTTAGTTTCTTCAACTAGCTTCTCATTATTTCCACAAAGAATGATATCATCTACATAGATGAGAAGAATAATTACAAATTTATCTACAAACTTATAATACAGAGAAGGGTCATATTAACTTAGACAAAATCCGAGTAATATGAGATAGGAGTTGAGCCTTGCATACCAAGACCTTGGTGCTTGTTTCAGTCCATAGAGACTTTTGAACAAAAGACAAACTTTTGATTCATCACCTTCTTTCACAAAAATTGGAGGTTGCTCCATGTAAATCTCCTCAACGTAACCATTGAGAAATGCATTAGAAACATCAAGCTGGAACATACTCCATTTGTGAAAACATGCAAGAGATATGAGTATTCAAATTGTTACCATCTTTGCAACTGGTGCAAAGGTGTCTTCATAGTCAAGACCTTTGATTTGTGAGTAGCCTTTGGCACAAAGTCTTGCTTTATACTTATTGATAGATCCATCATGATTATACTTGATTCTGAAAACCCACTTACATCCAATCACATGCATATTGTTTGGTGGCTCCACAAGCTCCCATGTGTTGTTTGACATCAAGTCTTCAAACTCTTGGGTGATTGCTTCAACCCACATCTTGGATTGAAGAGTTTCTTGGACATCTTTAGGCTCTTCATCTGATATGAAGAGAGCATGATAGGAAGTTTCACCTTCCACTTGCCTTCCTTCTTCATCATATGTGAGCCTCCTTGGCTTAGATCTTGGTCATGTACATCTTCTTGGTGTGGTAGTTTGAATTTGCTCCTCCTCAAGCCTCGGCCTCACCATTTCCTGAGCAGCATCAAGATTGATAATTGATCTTGCATGAGACTCCTTGATCTGTGCATCATCCAAGTTAATCTTCTGATCTTCATGGAAGATCACATCTCTACTAGCAACTTTTTTGTCAGTAGAAGGAAGATATACTTTGTATGCTTTTTTAGTAGATGCATATCCTACAAAAATTCCTTTAAATGCACTAGTATCCCTTCTTCCTAGTTTCTAGAGGCACATGCACAAAGCATACAAAGCCAAAAATCCTAAGATGATCTACCTTAGGCATTTTCTTATACAACAACTCAAATGGTGTTTTTCCTCCTATTGCAAGATTAGGAAGCCTATTACAAAGATAGTTTGCACATGCAACTGCTGTAAAAATTACAGCAAATAAGGATCCTAAAACACTTGAAATGATGAGTAAAACAATAGATTATGATTTCATAAGATTAGCACAAGTTGAACCATCAAAATCCATCAAAAACCTATGCTTGAACCTCACTAAATGGCCCAAATCCTCGAAGAAGGCTTCACACGTGTGAAAGTACGGCCTCCCACAGTCTGAGTACTGTACACCAGACCTACATTCAATCCTATAATCATTAGTAATCACAAGTACTCAAACAATTATGAACATAGAGAGCAATTGCACCATTATGAGAGAAAAAACATGAATTTGCTTGATTGATTTTGGTGAGATATCATCACCTATATATACATGATCCATCACGGTTTTGGGCAGGTATGAGTAGCCCTAAACCTATCCCTAATGCTAATTTTGGTGGATCTTTCATCCCTACCAAGTTAGGGTTGGAATCTTGGAGATCCCTCAACAATGCAAAAATTACCAAAAATAGCTCCTATTTTTTCTCCCTTGTATCTAAGCATAATTTGGACTCATTCCAAAGGTTCTAACACTTAGGTCTACTTGAGAACATCCTTATGAATGGAATCCTATGCTATTTGGCACGTGTGACAAGCCACATCATGACCATCTAACTATTTACAAGTCATATGACCAAAACTAGTCAAGCTAGAATTGTGAATTTTTAACACTCCTCCTCACTATCTAGCTTGGTTCAATCATTGCTTTACTAATCACTCCAAGTGATGATCTGAACTTCATAAAAGGTGTCTTTTGAAGTGGTTTAGTAAGTAGATCAGCTACACATTCATTGCTTGGAACATGCTCCAAAGCAATCTCCTTGGCTTGCACCATTTCTCTCACAAAGTGATGGCATATCTCAATGTGCTTAGATCTTGCATGGAAGATTGGGTTAGATGCAAGGTGTTGGGCTGATATATTGTCATTGTAGATGATTGGTGCCTCCTCTGAATCCATGATCTTTAGTTCCACCAATAATCTCTTGATCCAAAGTACCTCCTTTGTAGTGGTTGTCAAAGCTTTGTACTCGGCCTCGGTTGAAGATAGAGATATAGTTTCTTGCTTTTTTGAAAGCCATGAAACCACACCTTCTCCTATGAAAGTTGAATAGGCACTTGTTGATTTCCTATCCCTCTTTTCCCTTGCAAAATCTGAATCACTAAATGCATGAAGGTTAATCACATCTCCTCTATATAGAATCCCAAAATCCAATGTACCCGAGATGTATCTTAGAATCCTCTTAGCCTTTTTCCAATGGATATTCAATGGCTTTTGCATGGATTGGCTCAACCTACATACACTAAAGCTAAGATCTGGTCTAGTTATAGTGATCCACATTAAGGAACCTATAAGTTGCCTAAACAAAGTGATGTCCATGAAGGATCTTTCATCATCTTCATTTGGCACTTTTACATCTTGCTCCATTGGTGTGTCAACACTTTTGCATACTTCCATCTTAAACTTCTTCAAAAGACTTTGAGCATAGTTTACTTGACTTATAAAGATAAAATCAGACCCTCTAAGTACTTCTATGCCTAAGATGAAGTGAAGACACCCTAGATCTACCATCTTGAACTCTAAGGATAGATCTATCTTGATTTTTTCAATACCATCAACACTATTCCCACTAATGATGATGTCATCTACATAAATGAGTAAAAGTACAATACCAACATCATCAAACTTAATGTAAAGAGTGGGATCATATTCACTTTGAACAAAAGAAAGTGAAATAAGATAGCAATGTAGTCTTGAATTCCAAGATCTCGAGGCTTGCTTCAAGCCATAGATGCTTCTTTGGAGATGGCATACTTTGTTCTCCATTCCATGCTTGATGAACCCTTGTGGCTGCTCCATATAGATATCCTCTTCCAAAAAACCATTCAAGAAAGCATTAGAGACATCCATTTGACATAGAATCCATCCAAAATGTGATGCAAGTGCAATGATTAGTCTTATTGTGACCATCTTGGCCACGGGTGCAAAAGTTTCCTCATAGTCTATCCCTCTCTCTTGAGCATAACCTTTTGCAACTAATCTTGCTTTATGTTTGTTAACACTCCCATTTGCATTCAACTTAAGCTTGAAGACCCACTTGCATCCTATTACATTCCTTTGAGGTCTCTCAACAAGCAACCAAGTTTCATTCTCAATCAAGGCATCATACTCATCCAACATAGCTTTATACCATTCTTTGGAGTTCAATGCATCTTCAACATTAGACGGTTCTTCAAAACTAGATAAAGCATAAGAAGTGGATGAGATACCCTCAACTTGCTGTCCTTTGCCTTGATATGTGAGCCTTGATGGCTCCACTTTTGCCCTTGAAGATGTCCTTGGTGTGATAGGTGGGTTTGGTGCTTGCTCCTCCATGAGCTCCTCCTCAAAACCAAGATCTTGCTCCTCGGCCATCTTCTTCTTGATTGTTGGAGCACTTGAGCCTTCTTCAAGCATATGCATATGATGTTCATCAAAGATGACATCCCTTGAAACAACAAATTTGTTCAAGGATGGGAGATAGACTTTGTAGCCCTTGCTTGAGCTTGCATATCCAAGCATGATCCCTCTTGTGGAAGATGGATCCTCCTTGGTTCTTGTTTCCAATGGCACATGCACATAACATATACACCCAAAAACTTTCAAGTGATTAAGATTGGGTTTCTTTCCATACAACATCTCATAAGGAGTTTTGCCTTCAATTGCTTTGCAAGACACCCTATTCATCAAGTAGTTTGCACATACAAGAGACTCACCCCAAAAGGATTTGGGCAAACAAGCATCTAATCTTAAAGCCTTAGAACATTCACATAATGTTCTATTCCTTCTTTCAGCAACTCCATTTTGTTGAGGAGTGTAAGGACAAGAAGTCTCTTTCTTGATCCCTTCCTCCTCACAAAAGGCCTTGAACTCATTGGAGATGAATTCTCCACCATTGTCACTTCTAAGAATCTTGATGCTATGATTATGATGCTTTTCCACAAACAACTTGAACTTTACAAAAGTATCAAATACTTGAGACTTGAAGGAAAGTAAGAACACCCAACAATATCTTGAGTAGTCATCAATGAAGGTTAACAACATGGATGAACCTCCATTAGATTTGGTGCTAGCAATGTGCACATCCGAGTGTATGAGTTCAAGAGGATGAGATGACTTTGTGATGGAGTTAGGAAACACCTTCTTATGTGCCTTGGATAAGGCACAAGCTTCACAAACCTTGTCTTCCTTCCCAATAGACCTTGGTAGGCCTAAAGCATACTCCTCCTTGATCATAGCCTCCATGGAACCCGAGTTGACATGTCCAAGTCTTTTGTGCCATAAAGTAAAGGTAGATATCTTGCTCTTCTCGGCCAACATGACAACATTAGTATCCAAAAATGCATCCAACTTATAAAGTTTGCAAAGTCTAGTGCCCTTAGCCACTATCTTACCCTTCTTCTTGATGAAACATTCATTTGAAGCAAAGTCAATATTGAAACCATTGTCTACCATTTGGCCAACACTTAGTAGATTCTTTGTTATTTTAGGAATGTACAAAACACCTTCTATGTTGATCTTTTTGGAAGATCCTAAGCAAAGGGGAATGCTACCAACTCCTTCAATCTTACAAGCTTCATCATTTGCTGTATAGATAGACTTTATAGGTCCATCATAAGATAAGAGAGAAGAGAAAAACTCCCTTTTACTAGTCATGTGTGAACTAGCACCCGAGTCAATCCACCAAGGATCTTCTCCTTTGAAGCTTGTTGAAGAAAATATGGACATCATGAGAGAGTCCTCATGTGAACTCTCCTCCTCCTCCTCTTTGCTCATGTTGGCTTGGCTTTGATCTTGCTTCCTCTTGAAGCATTCCGAGGCATAATGCCCCACCTTGCTACAATAGTAGCACTTCACCTTTGATTTGTCCTTCTTGACTTTGGTGGTTGATGGAGATGCCTTTGGGGGTCCTTCTTGATCCTCAAGCTTTGTAGACTTCTTGAATGTTGATCCTTTGCCTTTGGACTTGCCTTTGCCTTTGGTGAAGAGAGCTTGGTCATCTTCACCTTGGATGGAAAGCCTATCCATCCTCTCTTGCATTTGGCTCCTTCTTGATTCCTCGGCCATGAGTGTGCCTTGGAGTTCTTCAAGTATGGGTAGCTTACCCATAATTGCATATCCCTGAACCAAATTGTCAAATTCAAAGCTTAGTCCATTCAATATGAGTTGAACAAGCTCTTCATCCTTGATAGGGTCACCTATAAAGGCTAGCTCTTTGTTCAATTCCTTTACTCTTAGGACAAAAGTATGTGCACTCTCTCCTTTCTTTTGATAGCTTCTATAGATTTGATTCTTCAAAGCTAACATTCTAGTTTGGTTCTTGGATTCATAGACCTTTTGCAAAGTCTCCCAAGCATCTTGAGCTGAAGTGCAATCTCCTACCTCTCTTAAGAGTTCATTTGCAACATTCATTTTTATGCAATGTAGTGCAACATTGCACATCTTGATGTATTTGGCTTTTTCTTGAGGATGAATAGGTTCACCCTCCTTACCATTTACAATTTCCATCAGATCTTGCATGATCATGATAGATTCCATTCTAACTTTCCATATGGAATAGTTAGTTTTGTTGAGCCTTTCATTAGTATCCAAAAGATATGCATTTATAGATGCCATCTAGTCTCCTAATCAAGGACTTGACACAAATGAAGGTTACTTCTATTGATTTGATTGAAGGTCTACCTTATCCCACTTCTTAGGGACCTGAAAAGATCAGTAATAGACTTCCTATAAAGATCTAAGAATGATCTCTAACAAAATCAAATCATAGAATACTAGAAACAATGCACTTGCTTGATTGAAGTAGACAATACTAGTAGAATTGCCCCTCTTTCTATAAAGAACATTAAAGCTTCCAAATGATCTGATCAAGAGTGAATTTCAGCAACCTAATATACTTCCAAAATCACTTGTAAAAGATCTAAATGGAACTTAATGAGGATGCAACACAATCTACTATCCAATCACAAGCAAAAAATGATCAAAATTGATGAAAAATTGATCTAATTTGGTGCATAAGTCAAGCAATGGTTGGACTGAACCTAAATCACTTTAGGAGGTGCCTACTACACCTTAGAAAAGCCTTGAAGAGTCCCCAAAACTCTGATCTTCCCTCTCCTTGAATGCTAGAAAGCCTTCTCTATGAAATCACCTCCAAAACTCGCTTAGAAATCAATGCTTGGAGCAAGCAAAACTTGCTATCTTGGTAATGTGAATTGAATTCAACTTTGCCTCTGGTTTTAGACACCTAAACACCTGCAAATGAAGTCACACAACACCAATCTCCAATGTATTTGACTCACTTTGAGTTCTAGAATCAATACTAGATGCTAAGATCCAATCTACACAAGATTTAGATCAAAAATTGTGATCAAATTGAATGCAAACCAAGGATTTAGCTCATTTCAGCCTTGATACCATGTAAAAATTACAGCAAATAAGGATCCTAAAACACTTGAAATGATGAGTAAAACAATAGATTATGATTTCATAAGATTAGCACAAGTTGAACCATCAAAATCCATCAAAAACCTATGCTTGAACCTCACTAAATGGCCCAAATCCTCGAAGAAGGCTTCACACGTGTGAAAGTACGGCCTCCCACAGTCTGAGTACTGTACACCAGACCTACATTCAATCCTATAATCATTAGTAATCACAAGTACTCAAACAATTATGAACATAGAGAGCAATTGCACCATTATGAGAGAAAAAACATGAATTTGCTTGATTGATTTTGGTGAGATATCATCACCTATATATACATGATCCATCACTGTTTTGGGCAGGTATGAGTAGCCCTAAACCTATCCCTAATGCTAATTTTGGTGGATCTTTCATCCCTACCAAGTTAGGGTTGGAATCTTGGAGATCCCTCAACAATGCAAAAATTACCAAAAATAGCTCCTATTTTTTCTCCCTTGTATCTAAGCATAATTTGGACTCATTCCAAAGGTTCTAACACTTAGGTCTACTTGAGAACATCCTTATGAATGGAATCCTATGCTATTTGGCACGTGTGACAAGCCACATCATGACCATCTAACTATTTACAAGTCATATGACCAAAACTAGTCAAGCTAGAATTGTGAATTTTTAACAACTGCCTCTCCCCAAAACTTTTTAGGCAGAGAAGCTTCTAGCCTAATGGCTTTTGCACATTCACACAAAGTTCTATTTTTTCTCTCAGCAACTCCATTTTGTTGAGGAGTATATGAACAAGAAAAATCTCTTTGAATGCCCTCTCTCTCACAAAAGTCTTTAGACTTATTGGAAGTGTATTCTCCTCCACTGTCACTTCTCAAAGCTTTCAAATTGAAAGCAAAATGCTTTTCTACATAAGCTTTGAAAGTAAGAAAAAAATCATAGATCATGGCTTTAGAAGACAACATATAGATCCAAAAATATCTTGTATAATCATCTACAAAGGAAACAAAGCAATTTGCTCCTCCTTTGCTCTTAGTTGATGAGAAATGAACATCAGAGTGCACAAGTTCAAATGGTTGCTTTGTTTTGATGCTTGATCTAGGAAAAGGCCTTCTTTGTGATTTTGCCAATACACAAGCTTCACACGGTAGAAGCTCCTTTGATAGTGTCTTTGGTAGTCCAACATCTTTTCCTTCCTTGACCATAGATTGCATGGCTTTAAAATTGGGATGACCCAATCTCTTATGCCACAGATCCTCCTGAAGAACCTTGGTCTCATAAGCAATATCTGAAATGTTAGCACTCTCTCTAGAATCTAATTTGTACAACTTACCAGTTCTAGATCCTCTAGCAATAACTTCATTTTCTCTTGAGATTATACACTTGTCAACTTAAAACTTGACATCCAATCCACTATCAAACAACTATCCTATACTAATGAGATTCTTGGTTAGTCTAGGTACATAAAGTACATCATACAGGAAAAAAGATTTTGATGATGATGCATGCAGTGGAATACTACCTATTCCTTCAATTCTACACTCTACATCATTAGTAGTATAGATTGATCTTTTTGCACCTAGATATGGCATGAGACTACTGAAAGAGTTTCTAGAACTAGACATATGGGAACTAGCCCCACTATCTATCCACCAGACTTCTTCATTCTTAAAAGGAAAAGATGAAAAAGTAGACATCATTAATGAATCATCTCTTTCACTCTCAACACCCTCACACTCATTAGTAAGGTTAGCTTGCTTAGATTGGTTCTTCTTCTTGAAACAGTTTGATGCATAGTGTCCTTTCTTGCCACAGAAAAAACACTTGATCTTTGACAGCTTCTTCTTGCCATTGGATGTTGCAGCTTGTGAGGACTGATCCTCACCACCTTCCTTGGCTTTGTCCTTCTTGAAGTATTGTTGTCCTTTGCCCTTGCCTCTTGACTTGTCTTTGATGAAGAGTGTTTTGATCTCCACCATCTTTCAATGAAAGTCTGTTGATCCTCAACATCTTGTTCTCTTGCTTGCTTTCTTCAGCAATGAGAACACCTTGCAGTGTTTCCAAGGATGGAAGATCCTCCTTGACATCATAAGTCTGCACAATATTGTCATACTCATCTCTAAGTCCATTAAGGAATACTTGAAAAAGTTCAGTGTTCTTAAGAGCATCTCCAATACCAGCTAACTCTTGATGAAGATCCTTAACTCTCATGACATATGATGAAGAACGCTGATCTACTCTCTGATAACTTAGAAAGATTTGGTTTGTAAGTGTAAGCAATCTAGAAGTATTCTTGATTTCATAGATTGTCTTTAGAGTATCCCAAGCTTCCTTGGCAGTGGTGCATGTACTGATCTCTCACAACACTTCATTGGTTACATTCATTTTTATGAAATGAAGGGCAATTCTGGATCTTTTGTGAAATGTTGTAGCTTCATTAGGTGCAGCAGGTTCTTCTTCAGCTCCACTCACAATGTCCATTACATCTTGTAGAATCAATAATGATTCCATTCTAATCTTCCACATTGCATAATTGGAAGATGTTAATCTCTCACTGTGCTCCAGAAAATGTGAACTAGATGAAGACATCTCCACACAGTGGAGATATAAACGATTCTCTCTGGATCATAACTAAGAATCTGAATATAGAGATCTGTAAGAGACAGAGAGAGAGACGTAGCGAGTAGAGCAGAAAAATACTAGAAACCATAGCTGTGCATGAAAGTCTGCCAACGAGCAGAACACAACGAAAGAGCAGAGTGTCATTCCGCCAACGAGCGAGACACTGACGATTTCGCTCTAAAAACTAAACTAATAATACAGTCGCTCTATTTTCATGCATCTCCCTATCTTGTGCTATCATTTGTCTTGATTGCTAGAATTGAACGTGTTCTGTGATGTGTAGTTGCGTGTTTGGGATCCTGTAAACAACTTCCGCGCAAAAGAAAATTCAAAGA
This sequence comes from Diphasiastrum complanatum, assembly GCA_029204225.1. Classification (NCBI taxonomy): domain Eukaryota; kingdom Viridiplantae; phylum Streptophyta; class Lycopodiopsida; order Lycopodiales; family Lycopodiaceae; genus Diphasiastrum; species Diphasiastrum complanatum. The sequence goes on along the minus strand of MU834433.1, from coordinate 23,435 downwards.
CACAAAATCGTTCGTGAATAAGAAGACGAAGATGAAAAGAGAACAGCCTCGCTTACGCTACAGCTTCAACAAGCTATGCAGAGCAAGACTACGACATGGTCATCGACTTAGGAGCAACTTCACACATTACCTGCAATAAGAAAATCTTGATCAGCTACAGAGAACTTGAAAACAATAGAGCAGTGATTCTAGGTGACAAGAGCCAACAACTAGTTGAAGGAGCCAGATGCATGATGGCACAAGCTCAATTGTCGAATCAATTTTGGACTGAGGCAATCATTGCTACAGTACACCTGCAAAACAGATCAATGACCACAAACTTGGAAAACATGACACCATATGAAATGTGGATAGGCAAAAGGCCTGATCTGTCATAGATACGTGTCTTCAGATGTGCAGCATACAAGCACATACCAAAAGAAAAGAGAAACAAGCTCGACGAAAAGTCAGAGCAAACAATCATGGTCGGATACTTGAGTGGATCACAAACTCTACAACCCAACCTCAAAGAAATTTGTGTCGAGTAGAGATGTGAAATTCGACGAGTCTACATTTCCTAGATTGAAAGAAGAAAAGGGCCATGAGATCTTCACATTGCTACCAATTCAAGAAGGAGATCAAGGCCAGACATCAAACCAAAATGTCGAGCCACATACTCCAGAGTAGGAAGCCAAAGATCAACCTGATGAAAAAGAAACAAACCAGCAGCGACAAGCAAGATCAAGAAGGTCAACAAGACAAAGAAGACCTCTAGATCAATACATTGACAATCTTCAATGGAGCAAAGATGCAGATGTCGAATACTGCAGCTTCACTGAAGAATTGACATCTTACCAAGAAGATATCCAGAGTCCAGAGGGAGAATTCTGGAAGCAAGCAATGTCAGAAGAGATCGAATCAATGAGGCAAAATGAGGCATGGACACTAGAGCCACTGCCTGAAGATAAAAAGATCATCGACTGCAAATGGGTTTATAAAAGATGGTACTGTCGGACGCTACAAAGCAAGGCTTGTCACAAAGGGCTACATGGAAAGACACGGTATCGATTATTTTGGTACCTACTCGCCAATGGTCAAAATGACAAGCATTCGGTTGCTCCTTGCATACGCAACACAATAAAATCTGGAAATACACGAGATTGATGTGAAAACAGCCTCTCTCCATGGAGATCTAGAGGAGGAAATCTTCATGGCAGGATTTGAAGACCCCGACAATCGACAATATATTGATCATGAAAGAGTTAAAGGTAACCAACACTCCCAATTCTAGGAAGGTGTGTAGCCCTTGTTTTCTTTCGATAAAGACGTGGTTCAAATGTTTCTTGTTGCCCAAACGCCATAGGAAGGGAGCATGTGGTGACATTCTAGAATAGGATATAACTGTACAGTTTGGGAGTTTTGATTAGCACTCTACTATGTACTTTTTAATCCTCATGTGTGTTCAAGTTTTAGAGTTTAGGGTGTGCATGTGCGTGTGCGTGTGTGATGCCATTCGTTTATGTTTCATGATTTGTAAGGCCTTAATTTATTCATGTATGTGTGTGTGTGTGTGGTTCCCGTATCATAGTCTGAGCTATTATAGGTATTGAGTCAAAGCTACTAGCATGGATTTGTTTAAGTTAAATTACAATCACCTATTTCGCGGTTCATGCAGAAATCTGCCGTAAAGTGGTCTCCCACAAAAGAGGAGTACAAGTATGCATATTCCAACAACTTGCATTCATACTCAAATTATTGGAGAGACAAGGAGTGAGAATTGACTTGGATGGATATTCTGAGGTATGTATTATGTTTTCAACATATATTTTGACTTCACCACATTCATTCGGTCGGACACTCCAATAGCATCACTTACAAAATTTACACATCTTCGTTGCGTGCAGGTATCACAGTCTCAGTCTCATGCATCACAGTCACATGAGTCTAATGACCATGGCCAAGACGAGGATGATTCAGTTGGATCTAATAATTAGGTGTTTCATTCTGATATATATATATTAGTAATTCAAACATTTATGTATCAATATATATAATTTGTTTAATTTGAGTCCTCTACATGGATCTTCAATTGCATGTAGTCCAGTTTTAGGATAGAATGGAGCCATTTGATAGGGTTATAATGATGTCCATGGGAGACCCTTGGCCATCACTCCCAAGGTGTGAAGGTGCCTAAAGTTTCCTGTAGCTTCTTAGCGGCCTCCCGTTGTTGTTTGACACGATCTAGATTTTCGAGAAATTATTTTTTCACAAATTTCAAGTCTTCCTTGTGCCTTGATTTGGATGGATATTCTAGATCTAAGGTATATATGGCTTCAAGATATACTTTAACTTCACTGCATTCATGTGGTCTTACTTTCACTCTCATCACATTCTCAGATAACTGAATCATATTCATTGGATGCAGGTATCACAATCGCAATCCCATGCATCGCAGTCACATGAGTCTGATTGCAACATCAATGGCAAGGATGAGGACGACTTAATTGGATCTAATTATATTTAGGTATATCTCAATAATCCAATTTGTAACATATCTCTGTAATTGGAACATTTATGTATGAATTTAAGTTTCCTTCATCAATTTTTAAGTGCTGAAAATGTAACTCAAATAAATTTTACAAAATTTTTTATTAACAATAATGAACAAAGGGTTTTGCTTATCAACTTTATAAGAAGTGGTGCAAAAGACTCCTAGGGTCGGAAGGAGTCCATTTTTAGGGCAGAATGGAGCCAATTTATTTTGTCCTAATTTTATTTTTTTTGATTTTAAAACCTCGAAATAACCCTCAGAAAAGGATGCATTTTGATAGAGATATACCAAGGGATGCCCCTCGGTATATTCCTCAAAAATGACATGTTGCCAATAGCTTGTTGGGAGGGATATACCGAGGGCCCTTGGTATATCCCTCGGTATAAACAACACAAAAATGAGGTGAAGAAGCCTCGATTATCGAGGCAATTGTCAAGGATCTTGTTCCGAGGTATACTTTAGGGTGTATACCGAGGTTCACGGTCTTTTTTCAAAAAAAAATTCTTCATAAAAGCCTCACTAGCTTAGCACCATGGCTACATTTAGCAACTCTTTGGATGTGCTCAAGGGCTAATTTTACATAGGACTTGACAACCAATACACATCTAATCCATGTTTTGTTCATTGGAAGGATCTAAAAAGATTACTCGAGTATGTTCAAACTATTAAGCATTAAACTTTATGTACAATGGCAATCATGAAGCTATTTTATCCTTGCAAGGATTCATTAAAACAAGACATTGTTTTTTACTAGTTTTCTCATTGATTGATACTTAAATATAGATTATGATCTTGAGCTCTATTAGAGTACTAGAACATAGGCAATTGAGTTCAAATTATGTAATTTTATCTTAGAAGATACAAAACTTGAAATTTAACATTTTCGTTGAGTACAAATTTTTTTTAATGTCTATTTTACTATGTAACTAGTGTGTAGATTTCTAATCCATTTACTTTCTTAGCTACTGGTAATTGTAGATCCGAGATCAGAGTGAATCTCCTTTTGATCACAATCTTGAATAGAGGGAAGTGTGCTATATCTTTCATTGATTGTTGTTGATCAATCCTGAACCATAGGATAAGAGAACTTAGATAATTTTAGGGAATTGCCTGATCCAATTGGAGATAGTTGTAGTGTATGCACATGTGGATGTGATTAGAGTGACAATTTACTAGTAGCAAATAACTATCTCATGGATATCAAGAGTGAGATTGCACTGTACATGCACTACTTTGGGTAAGCATGAGGAGCATGGGGGGTTGTGTCTACTTATATTGCAGGGCATGTTGATGATTCATCCTTCTATGCATGAGGTATTCAAAGCCCTTATGATCTATGGTATACTAAAATGTGGAATTTCTTAGATTGCAAGTGGGTTATGGTAGTATGGGATGCCATATCTATTGTTCTAGGAATTAATCAAATGCTAGCCTAGTTTGCCACCATATCAATTTGTTGTATTATGTTATCCTTAAGTTAGATCTAGGGAGTACATTTACAAATGATAAAAAAAATTGCTCATGCTTTCGTATGTAAAAAATGTTCCAAATAGGACATTGTTTCAAATGTGCCATATTCGCTTTGAAACTAGGTGGAGGGGTTGTACCTCTTGAAGTAACCTTTAAAATTTATCTAGCTTAGTGCATCTAGTTTAGTTTCAAACACAAACATCAAAGTTATAAAATCTACAAGAAACATAAGAAAATACCTAGTCATGTTAGCTAATATACTTTTTTCAAACAAATTATTGATCTACATATATGATCTATATTATCAAATAGGTATACACTTGTTTACATGCTTGCAAGTCACTTTGTCACTTGTGGCTGGATCCTATGTCCAATTTAATTTAATATAATTTTTTTAAAGAGGAATTTCTCCACCAAAACCAAACTAACATGGACAGTCATTGCACCAATGTTTCTATAAACATGTAATAGGTGTTCTAAAGCTCATTAACCCTATGTAAAATCATGAATAAAAGCAAAATGCTGAAGTCAAAAAATTTCTCCACCATTCTTACCTATTGTATGGCCCACAATTGTGTTTAAGTTAATAGGGATTTGAATTTGGGATAATCATTTGAGCTAGCAAAAAATAAAGAGAACACACTTTTCACACATGACTTCATAAAATCCTATTAAAATCAAGTTTAGGCACATAATTTGACGTTTAAAAATATTCATTTCATGGAAGCACAACATAGAGGTGAACATTTTTAGAATGAAGAGCAAGCGTTTACTTGAAGAGCATGCATTATGTCTTTCTCATTTTTCCTTTATAACTGAAGTGCTTGTTTCTCATATATGGTTTTGAGCTTAGAAAATGACATTTCAGCTTGTAATTTCCAATATTTTGAAAGTTTATTAAAAGCAAGATTGACAAAGTCATGCATAGCAAATTTCCAATTCCAAGTTGTACACTACATATATAGTAACTTGTAAATCATACATTTTTATTGATGGACACATATTGCAAATCTATGACATATAGTGTTCAATATCTTGATACTATTAAGTACCATAAACAATGTATACTCGTAAGTATTTGTTGACTACATCCTTGCTCTTGTTTCTTTTGTCTAGCCATTGGGAAAGAAACCAAAATCTTCATAATTGGTTTCTTCCATATGGCATACATGTTGTGATCATTTGTTTGTTTATGATAATCACTGATGTTTGCCTTGTGATTCATGCCATCTTTGAGTTATCAAATCTACCAGAGAAGAAACTTTTGTCTACTATAGCAAAGCATGCATTCAAAGTGGTCAATCCACTAGTTTGAAACACATAATTGTTTATGTACACCATGGTTTCTTAATGTTCTTGGCGTAATCTTTCAACAAAGATTGGTACTCCAGATTTGGGCTTTGGAACTATTCCCGTGTACTCAAGTCCATCGTATGGTTTGGTTAAACGCCAACTGTAGACATGAGATTCAACAAGTGCATCATCTAGTCAGTCAAAAGTCAAAAAATGTCAACCAACAAAATGCACAATTTACATGAATGTTGCATGCAATGTACTTTTTGTGAAGATACATAGTTCACTTCCTAGAAAAGCTACAAACGTTTAGAATGCTATCTAACTTAGAAGAACATGTAGAGAGATTTAAGCATGACTTGTCACACAACAAGTCCTACCTTTCAGTATCCATCCTAGTATTCAAAACAAATTGTCTAGCAAATGATATGGCATGATCAAAGAATACATAAAAAACTTACTATTGAACTTTGATCTACTCTCAGGCAAGTACCTGTAGTTGTTTACAAGATGGTATATAAATATCATAATCTCAAGATTAGCGAACTCCATTCCAGGGCAACTTCGAACCCCACCGCCAAATGGCATAAATACGTAAGGTGGGACATTTTCCTGGATTGAAGAAAACCATTTTTGTCAACATCTTGCTATCAATATCAATGGAATATTAGAGTATACTAATAAACTTGAAATGAAAACACCTTGCTGATGATCAAGTCTAACATTTCTACTCCTATTGGCACAAGCAAAATGAAATCCTCCAAACCCTTCAAATCAACAATACATTGCATAGTTTAGCTTGACCTTTGATGGACACTTCAAATTTCATAAATATAGGTATTTCTATAAATCTATGATAGTTTGGACAACATCATATTGAACCCGGGTCCCTGAAGAATATCCATGCACAATCCTAGTAAGTCGTAATTAAGGTCTCAAGATATGATCACAACCTTAAAACGTGAGGGGTTGAATTTATGAGGCTCCTTGAAAATTTCTGGATTGATGTCTGTAGATGCTCTGTCAACTATGATGTTCCATCCTCTTGGAATCGTGTAGCCTAAAATCAATAGAAAAATAATCAAAGTTGAATTTGGGATCATTCATTTGAGAGGAAAGCTTGAAAGCTTCTTTGCATACTAGATTCCTTAACAAACTCCAGACCCACTCTCTCTCTCTCTCTCTCTCTCTCTCTCTCTCTCTCTCTCTCTCTCTCTCTCTCTCTCTCTCTCTCTCTCTCTCTCTCTCTCTCTCTCTCTCTCTCTCACACACACACACACACACACACACACAACAATACATGTTAGCCTTTCATTTGTGTGGTGCAACATGCTTTAAAATTAGATCCTACCTTCAAATGCTATATCGGTTTTAGCTGTCCGAAAGCTGATTTCAGTTCCAAGATGGGAAAGTCTTAGAGCTTCACTAATCACCTGAACAAAAATGCAACAACTTGACTGATTATAACATAGATATAAAAAAAGGAAATAGCTTATTTCAATGCTTCAAATTGAAGGAAAGAGACAATCTTGCATAAGCATAAAGCTCTCACAAGAATGTTTACCATGGATGTGTACGGCATGCTTTTTAGTTTCTCCCAAGTAAGAGGGGCGTTATTCCCAATTTCTTCTTGAATACATTTCTGCTCAGCCTGCACAACATCCATCTAGTACGTCAAATCTTTCTAAAACCGATACTACTACTCTTGCTCTTACCCAGTTAACATTGTATAGCAGCAAAAGCTGAAGTATGATCAGTAGTAGCTCTCTTATCTAAAACTGGGAGATCATTCACAGAATTCATAGTAATATCTCTTATGACGGTCAAATGGACCGTACATTATGACGAAACCTTTTGGGAGATGATTTCTATTCCTTTGTGAAATCGTTCAAAGGCTACAGATGTCCATTCCATGCCAAACAAGGAAGTTTCATACCTGAACAAGCTTGAGCTCATGTGGGTGGTCGGCCAAGAGTTGAATTATTCTTGAGAGGGCAGTGGAGGTGGTCTCGAAACCAGAAAATATGAAAAATAGCATGTTGTCTATGATCTCGTCATCTGAGAGACGTGAATCATTTTCAGGTAAGTCCTGAGTGTGCATGAAGTGTGCCAGGACGTCCTCATGCAACCTGTTGTCCTTCCTTCGCTGATCCATTATTTTTGTAATCTCATCCACCAGCTTTTTGCGTGCCTGTCGATGGATCATTCAAAGCGGAGTTTATGAATGAAGTCTTGCACAAGCTAATAATTGTCTAGTTCTCAGCGGAATGTCGGCAAAATTGATGAGCTATAAGACTTATGGGATGAATCAAGAAACTCACCTGCAAGGCCCTATTGTAGGCAGTCCCCGGAATTTTTAGTGGCAAGCTAATTCCATCTTTCGCATACACGCTAAAATAATCCCTCAAGTGCTCTGCTTGGGGGGACGGCTTCATGCTTATAAGGAGACCCAAAATGCTATAGAAAGTAAACTGCACAGAAGCGAACCATTGTTTCCAAAACAGACAGTGAGTTCGAGAGTCATGAGTGTTTGCGTGTGCGTGTGTGTGTAACAATCATAGTGAGAAAGAGAGAGAGTGTGTATGTGTGAGTGATTATTGGAGTCAAACCATACGTCTTAAGTTGCGTCACAATATTATTGTTCCCATTGTCATAAGGGACGGGAGAATTTCCACGTTCCAGAAAGTAAATTCAAGAAAATTTCCAGAAAGTCAAACAAAAAGCCTCAGAACGATATAATGTGCACACTGCACCTGGACAACTATTTTCATAATTGCAGTTAACGTTGTAGTGAATTACAGAACCACTGCATTCATCTGATGTTCAGAATAAAAAATAGATATATATTGTCGAGGGTTGTCATACTTAATATCTGCCTTAATTCATATTTTTTCTTAGCAATACAAAATAAGAAATAGCTAGAGTTAAAAATCGGATCTTGCAGTATACGAGGACAAAAGATGCATACTCTACAAGATGCAAAATGCAGATTGGATTGGGCTTACTCCTCTGACCCGGCAACTCAACATCGACTCATGTGTTTATCTCTTTTTAGGATCAATTCAACAGTTGCCAATTCACTGTACAGTAAAATGTTAACAATATCAAAAGCTTGACACAGAAGTTAGTTACAGCCAATAAAGATTCGGAACGGGGACCAATAGGTCCAAAGAAGCACAATGGTTAATGAAGCATATTGTCACCAACCTGTCATTGCATACCAGCTACTCAATTCAATCAAACATTGCCTAATGCTGAACAAGATTCGATGCGACTAGGAATTGATATCCGTAAAAGAATTTACAAGACACCTTTTGTTTACTGATTATAGAGGGAGATAACATGCCTTCGCAAACTCTTCTGATGCTGAGATCTCATTTCCTTCCCAAGAATTAAGTGTTTGGATTGTTAGTTCCTCAAGTATAGGAATCTGGTTCTTAAGAACTTTTGAATTTATCCCTGCCATGATAGCTTTTCTCATTTGTTTATGCTGGTCGCCATCTGCCAGAATGAGAGACTGGCCAAATAAGTCTTTCATGGCCGAGGAGTGGCCAGAAGTGAGAGATCTGTATCCGTCATTTTGGAGCAGCTTGTGTGCATCAGCACCTGTAATGACCACTGTTGGGGAGAAGAACAGATGGGTCTTGAAGATGTTGCCATACCTGTCATGAAACAACTGAAATTTAGAGCTACCTGCAGACTGTTTCCAAACCAGCTTACAAAGACTCGTAGCTGAGAAACATCAGTACATGAAATTAAGTTCTCACTTTTTTCTTTTTTCCTTGAAGAGGGCGAACGTGCTGATTTTCCTTCTCCATCTGAGAAATTCTATCGATTCTCCAATTAAGGGCCAGCCAAAGGATCCTGGAGGTACGCCCTGTGGAGCTTTATTCCCCGTTAGGAGGAGCCACAGCAAACTGCACAGCACCACAATTGCTCCAGTCACTTGCACAATAGGGACATCACCCATCTGCATCATGTTTTGCTTCTACAGAGCTACTAACTTATTATACTGAGAAATGCAGATCTCTCTATTCTCCTTCCTAGCAAACACTGAACTTATGTTGTAGCTTTGCATACACTTCGTCCTTTTATGCAAGCGAGAGTACTGGTTCAAGTTCCTTGCATGAGCTCTCTCAAATAAGTTGTGTTATGTCCATGTGCCATTTTTCCATGAAATGATTACAATATTATAAGTTATGTGTTATGTCCATGTGCCATTTTTCCATGAAATAATTACAATATTATAAGTTATATGACTGTACAATTGATCAAAGACAACATCCCATGAGGCACACGAGGCTCTTTGGGAGTGTGAGATCACTGGTCTAGACTCTGTAGTCGTCGTAAGTCGTAAGTTGACACAGGAGGCTGTGTGGAGTGTGAGACAGTGATCAGAGCATTGATGGTAACAAATAATTTAATTAGTATTGAAAATTTGGCGTTGTGGGTTGCAGCAGGTGGCGGTCAATCCTTTTATTTTCTTCTCCCGCATGCCATTTGATCATTTCTTAGCATTGCATAATCTCACACAAATCACGACTGACTACTTTCATAATAATAAAGTAGTTCAAGGCTGGAGCTCATTGTTTCTAAACGGTGCATGACGTGCATATGGACACCCACCCATCAAATGCCTACACCATAGCATTTGTGACTAGTGATATCCGACACATGGCATCATCCGGTTGGCTATGAATAGGCAGATTCTGAGCCATAGGCGAGCTTCTTAAACGTTTTTAATCTCCACCGTAGATCTGCAACTGCTATGTCAGGGGTATTCTTCATTCTATGGTTTTGAGTGCTACAGCGTATTCTTCATTCTATGGCTTTGAGTGCTACAGCACGTAGCCCACCTCTCATGACCAATACCTAGTCCATAAGTCAAGATTAAGTACTAGAGGCTAGGGAGATTCTCTTGGACAATGGAAACCCATGGAAGGAAGAATTCTTACAAGCACCAACTTGTGATTTGTTCTTCTAGTGGACTATGACATTTGAAATAAGTTATACCCTACTTCCTTTGACAAAACTTATTTTGATTTGACAATACTTTACTTGTTTTTCTGGACAAAATCTCCCTCTAGAATGAGTACATGCACTAAATAATTGACACTATAGTCAAGGGCACCATGATGCGTACAAGAGAAATTTTTATTTCACTTCTTTGTCATTGACAACTTGGAGCCATGTACTCTTTTTTCAAGCTCAACCTACTACTCAATTTATGATTTACATTTGTGCATATTAATGTGTCACTTCAGATACTTTACTTTACGATAGCACTACAAAATAATATTAAATATAAGTCAATTCCTAGTAAGAAATTCATAACATGAAAAGAAGATGGTGAATTCAATGAAAGAGTAGCCAATGTTAAATCTTTATAAAGCCATTCCATATTCTTTTGGAACTCCTTGGCTCCCAAATAATCCATGTGACAATATAAAGAATCATGGACATCCTTAATAATAAATCTTACACAACAAAACCTTCTTTGTTTGAATTATTGCTTCATCAATATTGACTATCTTTTTGAATCTACTACAATTGGGAACACTTATAAATCTTGAAGATACTTGAATATATCTAAGTTAGTCAATTTGTATTTCCACATTAAGGAGCTCTCTATGTTATTTTACGAGAGTTGCCATTATCAATAAAACTAATTTATCCACTTTTGTTTTGCGTGCAAGAAGAGAAGATATGTTAGAGATTTTCTTTAATATTGGTAGCAAGCAACATAATTTCGACAATTATGCTATAATTTAGGTTTCATTTGATAAAGTGGAAGAGCCTTTCAATGCCCTTGAGCTTGAGAAAGATAGGCTAAAAGGCATTTCAAGCTATTTCATTATTCACCTCATGCTAATCGAATTGTGCTTCCTTATGATCTCAAGACTATTAAATAGTATACTCCGACACATGGTAAGTGATGAGAGTTACAAGTCTTGAAGCTTTCGAAAGAGTGCACAAGGGAAGAAAGGATTGTCTTTGTTATCACCTCAAAGTCCCATGAAAGATTAAGAAATATGAGTGCACACTCACTGGTAGGTTTTCTAGGCAAATAAAATGTGCAATTGTGAATTGAAATGAGCTCCTACATATCTTAGACCATCGTCCTGGCATGACTCATAATCTTTCCTCCCATTTGATAAAAAATGGTTCTTGGGAAGAGAGAGAATGCATAACCCTTGACCTTCCCATCCCAATGCAAAAAACTGAACTCAAATATCTTTTCTCCCATCCAATAAAAATGTGCTCTATAATTTCAATTGAAAAGGACTAGATACTATATATGACCTTGAATTGCATTGAAAATTGACATTTCCCCTTCAAATTCCAACTAAATTTTACTATGTTTCACTTGTATATTGATAATTTTGTCACACAGAGAACTACGGGTCATCTAATCATTTTCTATTCCAAATAGGTTATAGAGTGAAGATGATAATGTTACATCATCTTGGACATGGCTACTTTTGGAATTTCTTCTTTATTTAATTCATCAATCAGTGCCAAATTTTGGATAATCACTACTTTATTTTTACCTAGATGTGAATTACTAGTCTAAAACTGGTGGTAAATGTGTGCTCATAAAGGCCTACTTACTCAAGGAAATGAACTGATTGTACATAGGAGTCAATGAATATGGTCTCATTGGCTGCTCCTTATAAGTGAGGATATCTATCTTCCAATAAGTGGCATCTATCTAAAGACTTCATTGTTTCTACTCGAGGTTTTGAATCTCACTATTATTATGACATACACAAGAATAAATGAGGATATTGATGTTACCGCATATCAAGAGGAGAATGAAATTTTTTCTTCTTTCCCATTCGGTGTTTCATTATGTTCTCATCCCTTCCCTTTCACCAAATAATGCTACAACTAAACAATGCACATTTTGGGCATTCTAGAGTACGTATGCTTTGCTTTAAGATTTTGGAGATTCTCAATGCTATTGTAAACCATAAGATAGTCTATGCTTGGAACTCCTCAAAGCAAGAAGATAAATTGATTACGCAAAATTTTCTCAAGAGTTTCTTCATGTTCTTGAGCACAATTAAATCCCTTTAGTAAATTATGTGTGTAGGCTGCATTTGATAGAATTTGTGAACCCATAAAACATTCAACACCTTGCTTTTTTTGCATGCTAATTTGATAGTCACCTTATCTAGTTTTTTGGCATTTTAGAAAATCTAAATTCCATAAAAAAAAATTCACTTGAACATTGTGCTCATAAAAAGGTCATAAAAAGATTTGAAAGACATAGTATGCATCATAAATATACAAAATTGAGAATTTTAGCCATAAAATGAGGTCTTCACACTCGGGAAAGATTTTTTTGGTGATCTTTACACTCAGTGCATGAACAAATATGGATTCGCCTAATGGCCTACGGTATTACAAATGAGAATGTCAATAACAAGTTGATATTTGTTCTCAAGTTAGATGGGTCTAAAATTATAAAAGGACAAAAAATGGAAAGAATCAGTTTCACGATCATGAATGGAGCACTTTCAAGTTCAGAAAACTCAGAAGGCCTCAATTTTAGTGTTCAATCAGAAAATGATATCTAGTGGTTGGCAGCATTTCAGGAATAGCAGTTCCTTCGCATAATAAATAGGGATAATCATTTGAATATGGATTTCATATGGAAAATCTTCTCTGTGTTAATATTATGAGGCTAATCATGTTTTTGTATTCTCTTATAGGTGCTGAAAGAAGACCATGACATTTTCTCATGGATATTTAATAGAACATCATATCCTGCCACCATAAAAAATCACATGGAGGGAGTTCCACTCAATATTCCTAGAATTGGCACTTTCAATATTGAATGGCATTTAGTAGGAGATCTGAAGACATTAAAATGTATGTTCAATGTATCTCATGGCGCTAACTCTAAACACCCTTGTTTGTACTGCATGAAAACAACAAAAGACATGACAAGGAGTACATGAATATCAAGAGATTGAGAAGATCCTAATTGGAAACCTGTACTACCGATTCCTCTACGAAATGTTCATATCTGTACATTGCATGCGGAGGTGCGTATTATAGAAAAAATAATATATCTTCACATCTTGTTTGCATGGAATTTCGAGCCAAAGGCCTCTACGAAGGAAGCTATTTCCAGATTAGAGGATGTGTTGTCCAAAGCAGGCTTACATAAAGGCCACGTTAAAATAAAAAAAAGATGACAATTAGCTATCAGGTAAAACATGAAATATTCCATGCAAGCCGCGCATTGGAGGATCTAAAGCTCGAAAATTTTTATCAAATTATTCTGGCAAACAATCTAAGGTCAATACACGATTTGGAAAGAAATTAATGCAGCAACTCAAGATTTCAAAAAAGAAGGTTCTACTCGTATACACAAAGTAGAAGTTTGGAAAAAGTTAGACAACATGGTGAAATACTTGAGAAAAGATAAATTTTCAAATACTGATGTACAAATGATACAGAAAACAACCAATGAATTTGTGGATGCAGTTCAAAGTGCATGGGGTGTTGATCATATAACACATTATATGGTAAGATTTTGATTTTACACTACGATAGACAAATATGTGCAATTAAATTAGATACTTTTGGTACTGATTTAAATTATGTTTTTATGACATGCAACACATATTACGACATCATTCGACATATGGTCATCGCAAGGAATGGAAAAATCTCATTGGCAAGGAAGAGCGGCATTTCATAAAAGTACACAACATGGCAGGACTAGCACAAAAAATAGCTATATACTGCAACTGTTCTAGGGCCTATAAACATAGCCCTATTTCGAGCAGGATCAAAGTCGGAACAATCATCTAAATTAACACTCGTATCACTAAAAAAAGTATGTATATCTACAATCTTGGACTTTTCAGACTTCTAGAAGAGGCTGCTTCAGAAGTGGAGGGGACAGCCTCCAAATCGTCAGAAATATTTAACAAAAGAAAAAAAACAAAAGCAGACTGAAAATCAACAAATCTACATTTTTTATTATGAATTGGGCACTCATCTATAGACTTGAAATCATTATGTAACTTGGTAAACATTCTGTCAAGCTTAGCTTTATAGATATGCTTGTCGAGTGCCACCAAGTCCTGATAATGAATCATGTCCTTATTTTAATATATGAATAATGGAGTATTGAGCAGGGACTTAAATCTGAGATATATCTCAGAAAATACCTCCACACCAGGGCCCTCAGTTATAGAAGGTAGAATAAAAAGAAAAGAAAAAAAAGAGATTTGTAATACTCCAACCTATCAGTAATATCGAATCCATGAAAAAAAGAAAGCAAACTAGAATCAAAATTAGACATTTTAAACAAAAACAACAAAAATTCGAAATATCGCTCTCAGGCACAAACTGCAAGTCAGGCAAGCACGTCAAGACAATGTGCACTCGAGAGAGATATTACAAGTTGGAGTATCGGATCTGAGCGCAAGAACACAGAGCACGAAAGAAAAGAGATACAATGCGCGCTTGAATGCGATACCGAACGAGGCAGTATCGGATCCATGTGCAAATTAGTCAACGGAAGGTAATGAGAGCAAGCGGTGCGCTTGAAATTGATATCCGGCCAAACAATCATAAATTTGCATGAAAATCCGAGCCCAAAAAGACCTATTCATAAAAAAGAAATTTGCACGTGTGGAGGAATGGCGAAGGAACATGTGTCGACTTGTGATTGGTTGAATTAATGGCCATACCTAGAATGATTGATCTGACATCTGTCACGTGCGAGAATGACATGCGTCGAGAATGGATTTGTGCACGTGTCCCGGCCCACGTGGCCTCATAATTGGGCCATCGTCGTTAGTATAGACATTCCACGTGGACCAATTATCTAATGACACATGTCTCGGCCATTTTTTCACATGTGCAAAAATTTCGTATATATAAAGTCCTCAGAATTTTCATTTTTTTTTGCAAAATTTTTGCTTTTTGCTCCCAATATCGCTCCCAAGCGTGCTCTCTCACCGTTCAAACTTCCGCCCTCTCACAGTGCACTCGAGTCCGATACCGCTGGTTGTGCAATATCGCTTTCGAACGTGCATCTCTTTTCTTAAGATAATCTTTGTAGATCTTGCGCTCGAAACCGATTTTCAGTTCTGGTATCGATCTCTAACACCCTTTTATCGCAAATTTTTTTCTTTTCAACCACTTTTCTTTTGTTCAAACATTTTTTTTGCCAGTTTTTTTCTTCTGAGAATGATGGCCAGGACCAAATCCACTGCCCGTGCCATAACCACTGTACAGCCATCCCATTCCCGTATTTCTCCTGGTTTTGGCCGTAGGTGTGGCAGGAAGCAGGTCTGGCTTAGGGAGATCAGAAAACTCCAGAGATTAGTTGAATTTTTTATCCCTAGAGTTCCTTTCGGTCGATCTGTACGGAATGTCACTCTGTCACTTGGGCTGGATGTTCGTTTTGCCGTGACTTCCTAAGCTCTGAGTCAGATGCTGGAGAATCTAACTCAGATCGAGAATCTTCACCCCTTCCTCCTATTATTCGTCCAGCTCCTCAGCAGGTTTCATCACCAAAAGTGTTGATTACCCAAGAGGAGCTTGACAAAATAACAGAAAAATTTGTAAATATTATTTCCACTTCTGTTTTTGCCCCTTTACATAATCTTTTTGTGAGAATTCCATATTATCCAGCCCAAGATTATTTTGATTCTGACCATTATAATCAATAGAGACCTACCTAGCTAATAAAATTGATCTTCTCGGCAACTTTTTTGATTTTTTTCTTCCAGATACACGTACAAGCTTTAGATTAGGTCCCAGATTTTGTGCCGAGCTGAAAGATAAAACCTCTGAAATTTTAGATGTAATAGTAGAAATCGAAGTTTCTTTTTTGCAGAATAGTATTAGTTTCGATTCCCATGGTACAGTTTTTGTTGTTAGTCCATTTTTCATGGGAGCGGTAAAGGCGAAAGAAGCCAATTTTGAGAAGGCTGTTTATTTTATCGAATGCAGTCCTTTGGCGAAAGCTCTTTTGTTTTTGTTGCTTTAATCTAGATTGTTGCATGTTTCATTGCTTTAATAAGTAAGGAATTTTTTCATAAATATGGATTTATCGATATTTGTATTTTGGTTGTTGCAGTCGGCATTGGAGCCTAAACATTCTTTTTGTAAAGATAAATAAGGAGGGAGTATCAAATTTTTTGTGTGTAAAATTAAACTCAGCTGCAAATACACAGAGAATTTGATTCTCTACTTCATGATGCCATTCGAGAAATACCAACAATGGCAACTTCCATTGGAGAGATAACCATTAGATCTCTCAAGGTATATTAAATTTATCTCTGATATGCATGTATTCCTTTTTTAATTCAAACGTATCATCATAGCATAAATAAAATTTCTATCATAATATTACTAAATTTCGTTCTATATATGTAGTGTGTAAAGACGCTTTTAGTTGTGCATGGTTCATCTTGTACAATACAAAGCTATTTTTTGAGTGGTACAATTTACAAGTGGATGTAGATATTGAAAAGGTAATATTCTGTTCATTTGTAGTTCTTTTCATTCTGATTCATATTTTTTTACTATCATTGTTTGTAATTTGGTCATTCTCGTGTTTTGTGATGACAGTTCACTCTTGAGCCGTATACTCCTGATGATGTATATAGATTTTGGCAAGAGTTGATCAGAACCTATGCCCAGTACGATGTAAGCGTTGCACCTGGGATCAAGGTCAAAAGGAAGTTGCTCCTGCCTTAACAGCCTTTCAGGTTGCTTAGGATGCAGATCTTATTTTATATGATAAAAAAGGAATAAAAGTCCTTCCTAATTAAAAGGAAGGCAATTTTATAGCAGATATTCCTCTTGTCTTAAAAGGCATTGAGGCCCTTCCCGAAACAGAGGAGGGTGAGACTATAGAAGGAGCTGTTGCCTTATCAGTTCCTAATAACCCTTATATAGAAAATATAGAAAAATTGATTGAATAAAGATCTATTTGTAAATAGAAGACATAAAAAAGAAAAGATACAATCATTTTACATGTAAACAACCCGTTTATGGGTTTTTTTTTATTGATATCAATATAGATTCTTACAATCAGGTTGTGTCCATAGTGTAATACTGGAATGCAATTTTCTATATTGATAAAAAGACTTGATGATTAGCATGTATTTGCTGATAGTGAATCTCAATGTTCTTCCATAAGTTGGATTGTTTCACCAATATCTCTGCATTTGATCTCGAGCTCATGTCTTTTACATACCTGCATTAAACTAATACAAAGTTAGTTACAATTAGTACAGAGATTGTATTAGAAAGTTTTGATTGAAACTATTCATAAAAGATCGAGTGTTTATAGTAACTTACGAGTTTACCATTGAAAATGAATCTGAAGTCTAAAAGTACATCATCTTGTAACAGCAATAGTTCCCGCCGGATGTAGTTTAGACTCCAATCTTCTTCCACCTCAACACATGTCGGCATCATTGTATATAATTTCAATATTTTTTCGTTTTGAATGTCCACTGGCTTCCAACTCTTGGTCGATTGGCACCCATTTACCTTTATTTTTTTTCCATCTTTGATAATGGAAGCATAAGCTCAACATTTGTTTTCCAATTTGATAACGGAAGCACACGGAAGACATTTTAATTCTGTATTCTATTTCTCCATCTGATCTTTTGTCCCAGCCTTCATCCATAAATTCAGATAATAAAATATCTGATAAATTTTTGCATACAAACATCGTTAGGGTTTTGTGTACATTGACACTTGAAAAGAAATCCACAAATATATTCAAGGAAATAAACCAACTCAATCTGACTATTTTTTATCTCGTGCTCATTTTTAATGAATTTTTAACATCATTATATATCTTGCAACGAAATGATTCTGAAACTGTAGCATCTGGTGCAATCCATTCATCACTTTCAAAACTAGGTAATGGAATTGGTACTATTTGTCCAAAAATTTCTTTTGTATCATGAATGTACATTGATTCATAAAAAAAAGATCCCACTATCAACTAGATCTTTTGTAGTTCTACCTCAATATTGCAGTTGTCCAATATTAGTGTGAATAACATCTAACACACCTACTAAAGATCCACTCGACTCCCATTCATTTATGTTGGATGGATATAAGTCTGCAAGAGAAAAATGATCAGATTGGCAAGTTTACTATTAGAGATTAATGAATGACAAAAATAAAAGTATCAAAAATATCAATACTCACAGTTGTTTTTTTTGTGATCTTGACGGTTGAATCCTTGCACATTTATTTTTGAATGCATATATACATGTTGGACTAGAATTTCATAAATAGATTTTCCTCTCGATGATATTCAGAAATCCAAAATTTTGGCCTTCCAATAAGATCGAAATGATAGTTTTGACCTTTTCCTTTTTCGAAATGCTCCTCTTGATGATGGATGCATCAAAACCCAAGAGTTTTTTGAATATTTTCTTGGCACCCATAATCCATTATCATCTGTCTCGTTGAATAGAAGCACAGAGTCGATTGAGGAGCACGGCTTCCTTGATGGCGCCAATCGTAATTTACATGCAAAAGTCTAAAACAATGAACTATGAATCTGAAAATTTGCGTAGACAAAAAGCCATGAATCTGAGAAAAGTGTTGGCAAAAATTTGAAACACTGATCTATTTGGCACCACAAATTAAATCTGGTTACCCCTGTTAACCATGATTTGACAATGCATATACATTAATGGTACATCGATTTTCTCATCTCGACCATCTGTCATATTCATTTTCAATATTTTTGGATCTCTTCGAACAGTAATGAGCTGGAAGGGCAGGCCTCATGAACCAATAGCATTTCCACATGCTGCCCGACAAAACAACAATATATTTTAAGAGTTTTTATCTTATTTATATTTGAAAAATTCTACGTTACGTAGAACCCCGAAGCTAAGGTTTCAATTGGTCTACATGGCAACGAAAATAAGAAAAAAAAAACATCATTTTCAAAGGCCCTCGTCAGGATCTAAGTTTCTCTAATGAATTGTGAAGGAAGGGAAGCTTGTAGGACTGATGACTAAAAAGAAAGCTAAACAACAGTATAACACGGTTCTGAAATGGAAAAACCCACCAAATGAGGCAATTTCAATGGTTGATCCGAGAATCAGTGGTCATGTTAAGGTTCCACCTTTATTGGATAAAGGTAAAGAAAAGGTTGAAGATGAACTTGATTCTTCAAGTCAGAGCTCTTGAAAGTCATCACCCAAGAAATCTAAACTAAAAAAAAAGTTAATCCCTTTGAGTAAGGAAAAGCAGATGGAGTTTAGCATGACATGTCATATCACTTCAAAGTTGTCCTTTGGATGATGTAGTGGTTATCCTTCCAAAATCTCATCTTGAACATGAGGACAAAGCGCCGAAAATACAAGAAGTATATGATGGACTAGCTAGGATGCAACCTATGAATCTAGCTGAACCAGGTGAAGATGAGAAAAATCATAAGCAAAACTTTTTTTGATTCTGAATGAGCTATGTATTCAGATAATGAACTTGTTTGATGCTCTGTTCTGTTTGCTTCCTGTGATAAGAACTATTTCTCTGTATTCGATTAAGAGGAATCATTAGCCAATACAATTCTGTTTGATGAATCTATTTGTTAGTTGTTGTCTGATCTGATTGCTTACTGTATCCGAAGAGCCTAAAAGATAAAGTAATCTTTATAATCATAGACCTTGACCAAATCGTTTCACCATTGGTGTTCCTGGATGCCAATTTACCCAAATATCTTTGGATAACCAGCTATGTCATTGTAGTATTCATTGTGAATATTACATATCACATTCCATTTACCTTATTACATACACTTATCATACAAAAGAAGAGATTAATCTCTCTCTTGGAGAACGATCAAGCCTTTTATACTACTTAATTTATTGATTTTGTGAAAATCTATAATGACTAGGCCACCACAATCTTGAACGGTCCACAATATTGGGTAGACACTTTATAGTGCTTTCCAATACGTAATGTCTGCAGAAATACATAGGATTGCAAGTACATATTGTCTACATCTTCACGCTCCAACATAACTGTTCCAATTAGTCAGTTAATCAACTGTTAAGCAATCTTGTAAATGTCAAGACAAAATAACGCAAGATCTTCCAGTTGCTATATAAGTAAATGAGCGATTGAAGAGAGATAGAGATTCAAAAGATTGATTCATCAGATGATACATGAGATATACGAAGATCTACGACAAAATGGTCTTTTCAGTAGCTGAATCCTTAGAGTTAGTGATCATAGAGAGAGATTAAATATTCAGAGCAATAGCTATTGTAAGGTTTCTATTAGCAGGATCATGTGCTTATCAACGCTATTGTTTTGTCATCTGATCATTGCTTTTACAACACTAATATACAAATTCGCTATTGTTCCATTTCCTTATGTTCTTGTTGAATGTTAAGTAACTCTCACTCTTCTTCCGCAATATCACATACAAGGTAATGTATGGTTGTCCTCGATGCCTAATTGTAATTACATCCCTTTACATCATAATATCAAAATCAATGAATTGCATGGCTATCTTAGATGCCTAATAGTTTTCGTAATTTATCTGAACGGTTATCTAAGACACCTATATTTATACTCTCATCAAAGTAGCTCATTAATATGCATTCTCCAAGTAATTTGAGATCTTTTAATAGGAGTTTGTTTTATCAGTTGGCATCAACATCTAAGCCAACAGATCTTCCTTTAGATGGTGATGATGAAGGACCTTCATCAAGTCAAAATCCAAGGAGAACATCAAGGCAAAGACAAGCATCTTCAAGGCTCATATGATGAGAAAGGTAAGCAAGTTGTTGGAGGTACACACTTTGCTTTCCTAACCTCTTTTGATGAACCTACTTGTGTAGATGAGGCAAGGAACAAAGAGGAGTGGATCCAAGCAATGGATCTTGAGTATCAAGCTCTTATGAATAATGAAACATGGAGATTGGTGGAGCTACCTAAGGACAGGCTATTGGATGCAAATGGATCTGCAAGGTGAAGACAAACCAAGATGTATCTATCAACAAGTATAAGACAAGGTTGGTGGCAAAAGGATATGCTCAAGAGCATGGTATTGACTATGATGAAAAGATGGTAAAGATGGCAAAGATGGTAAGCATTTGGGTCACCCTTTATGGATGGGATCTATGGAAATTGGATATTACAGATTCTTTTATGAATGGTGATCTTGAGGAGGAAGTGTACATGGAGCAACTCGAGAGCTACATTTCACCTACAAAGCCAAATCATGTGTGTCTTCTACAAAAGAGTTTGTATGGCCTTAAGAAAGCACCAAGGAGTTGGTATGCTAAGATTAATACTTTTTTACTCAAGGATTTATTATTTGTGAGTATGATCATTCAATTTATTATAGGTTTTCTAGAAATGATGTTAACATTTTGCTAATCTATTCAAAGGTTTTGGTTTTCGGCTCTTGCTTTACAGCTTACTATATATTATAAATGCTCACTGCATCTGGTTGCACTAGTACTAGTGCTCACTGCTTGCGGAATTTGGAATGTGAATGCCTAGCATAGTACGCTACTGAAAGCCCTCTCACTCTCTTTCAATTGCAAAAGCTCTGTTTCAAATTTTTTGAAATTCTTGAATCTTCTGGATTCTAAAATGTGAATTTTCATCACTATGATATTTGAACATATTCATCCGATACTTGTAAGTGATTAGTCATTGTTTTATAGATTACTACTAGGGCTTGTGCTGGCTGCAGCCTTCATGAGTGCTCCAAAGTCTAGTCTCCTTGTTAGCACATCGGGATTCAAGATTCCGTAATAAGCATCAATAAATAATACACCTTGCTCTCTTTGGAGTCTGAAATTACACTCTCTAGAGTCTGAAATCTGAGTTTTTTCATGCATTGTAGAATAGAGATTCATGCGCTCTCTAAGCTTTTTCTCAATCCTAAACATTTTACAAATTAGAATTTGGAGTAGGCAATAGCCACTCAGGACTCAAGAATCAGCCCTTCCATGCTCTCTCTCTCTCTCTCTCTCTCTCTCTCTCTCTCTCTCTCTCTCTCTCTCTCTCTCTCTCTCTCTCTCTCTCTCTCTCTCTCTCTCTCTCTCTCTCTCTCTCTCTCTCTCTCTCTCTCTCTCTCTCTCTCTCTCTCTCTCGTTTCATAGAAAATATATGTTTTTTTTGCTTATGGCATTCATGAGGTCCTTGTTGCTTAAATGGATAGAAAAACCAAATTGTGTGAATTTCTTCAAAACTCTTTCATAACGAACTTTATTAGACATTATAATTGTAATGTTTCCCTGGTGCAAGGGTGTTAAGGGTGGGCTAATCACTCTAGTTTCAAGGGATTTTTGCTTTGATATTTATGGATGTTGTTTGTTTTGACATAGGCTCAAGTATCGTTACTTCATTTCAAAATATTGATATGAAGCTCTCAAGATACTATTGTTATTATGAACAAGAAGTTGTTTCATACTATATTGCACCACGTTATTTCCTTAACATCATTGGGATCTATCATGTTAGTGTGAATTGTGTTCCATTTCAATTCACGAATCTAGTATTCTACCTATTTTTCTACTTCCTTTTAAGAATTGGTCATTTTGAACAAATCCAAACATGTGAAGATTTGTTTCTAGCATAAACCACTATTAAATTTAGATTTTTATGACATGTATGGTAATGTTAACAAAATTATACATGTCATTGTATAGAGTCCATTATCAGACAACATTTTTATGCACAGTTTGATTATAAGTAAATTGTTGTGCAATATGTAGTGATTGTGTATTTGATATACAATATCCACAATAAGCTACTCAAGATTATTGTTAAAGTGAGATAAACATATTGTTAAATTTCAATATATTTTAATTATTAGTTATAGTGAATTTGAGTTCTAGATGCACTGCAATTAACACTAACAAAATATTTGACATTTTTTTATTTCTCATATTTTTGTTAGTTGATGTTTATCAATTTTGGATTCTCTATTTGTTTGACAATCATATGATGATTGTTAGTTAGTTGATTTTTCGAGGCTTGAGGCAATAATGTTTGTGCTGAAATTTTGATTGAACGTGATATCTAAGTTTCTCATACATAATCAATGATCTTTTGAGGCCAATATCTATATATGTGATGTTTTGCATTACTTACATTG
>MU834432.1:0-47033 GCA_029204225.1 Diphasiastrum complanatum | reverse complement strand
AAAAAATGTAGCCGCAGAAAAAGTCCACTGATAACATAGACTGATGAAATGAGCATTGTGTTTCTACGGCGCCAATTTTACACATTGTCGATCCTAACCGACCCTTCGTGGTTGATACGGATGCTAGCGACTTTGCTGTAGGAGCGGTCCTTTAACAGGATGGTAGACCAGTTGATATTGAAAGCACGAAGCTAGATCCTGCTCAGACTAGGTATTCTACCTATGAGAAGGAGCTTTTTGCAGTCATTCACGCGTTAAAAATCTGGAGGCACTATCTTTAAGGTGCCAGATTTACGGTGATGACTGATCACCAGTCCCTTAAGTACATTTGTGATGCCAAGTGTTCGACATTAGGTATCGTAAAGGTACGTCGAACAATGTTGTCGATGCCTTGAGTCGGATTGGAGAGATTAATCAGTTATGCTTTGCTGAGATCTAATCTGATTGTATCTTTTACTTCGGGATCTTTGTCGAACCGATGGGTTTTTCGGTCGCATCTGGCTAGATGTCCTGACGAGAAATTCTAGATCTAGTGATGACCTTGGGATGCAGGATCCCAAGCAATCTCGAATTGGCAAGATACTTGAAGACTGTTCCATAAGGAATGGACCGCTTTTCTGTAAGGGAAGGTTTGTGTGCCGGATAGGAAGACTTGCAGGCCCAAATCCTGCAACAGTGTCATGACAATCCTTGTGCTGGTCCCCAGGCATATAGAGGACACTTGACCTTGTTAGGCAAAATTTCTTCTGGCCTAAGATGAAAGGTCATGTTGAGGCATACGTTCAAGGTTGTGAACAATGCCAACAAAATAAAGCAGAAAAACTCAAAGTTGCGGGTCTTCTACATCCTTTCGAAATTCCCAACAAGAAATGGGAAAGTATTTCGAAGGATTTTGTGATTGGACTCCTTAAAACCCAGTGATCACGATGCCATTTGGGTGGTGGTTGACAGGCTAACCAAAATGGCGCAATTTATACCAACTAAATTGATTGTCAAGGCATCTAAACTAGCCCAACTTTTCGTTGAAAAGTTGTTCAGATTGTATGGTTTGCCGAATGATATTATTAGTGATCGTGATTCCAAATTCACTGGCAAGTTCTGGCAATTAATATTTAAAAAACTTGAAACAACCCTTAGTCTTAGTTCTTCATATCACCCAGAATTTGATGGGCAGACAGAACGTGTTAACTAAATGTTGGAAGATATGCATAGAGCATATGTTTCTCACCGACAGTCTGATTGGAAAAAGTATCTCCCAATGGTTGAGTTCGCGCACAATAGTGCCAAGCATTCTACCACTGGAGTCGGTCCTTCTATGCTGATGTATGGCTTTCAACCACGTTCTCCAGTTTCAGTCGGCGGACTCAAAGGTCTCGAGGTGCAAGCTGCAGTAGATTTCCTGCAAGATATGCAAGAAATGCTGCTATTGGCCAAGGAAAGCATGAAAACCGCTCAGGATAGAGCTCAGTTTTATGCTAACCGCGGTCGCTCACCTCTAAAAATTGAGGTCGGAACCTGGGTGTATCTTAGAATCCCTAAGGATTTTAGGGCTGGGGTTCATCCTGTTTTCCATGTAAGTCGTTTAAAAGAATGACTTAGTACCAAGGATTCCCTGATTTTAGAAGGTGAACTGGTTGAGTTAGAAGATTTGTCTACCTTTGTTCCTAACGTGCCTAAAAAAGGCAAGTCAGATGATGAGGACACTTGGGAGAGAGAAGACTATTTAAGACTAAACTTCCCTGGTTTGCTCCCATTAGGAGGAGACTCTTAAAGGGGGAGGGAATGTTACGTACCCATAAGGGCACGCAACAGGAAACCTGAGGTGACGGTCTCATTTATGGGATGGAACGCTAATCTGGAGCTATAGGTCTTTTAGGTGCCACGTGTCAATGTCTTATTGGCGCGCGGTGACTCTTTGTTATGGACCCGCATCAGTGTGCACAACCGTCGCGTGTCGATGGTCATGCGTGACTCCTATGGTCGGAGATGACCCCACCTGGACTATGTATATAGAGGTGGATCTCCATGAGCTTGTTATTCATTCTCTCCTAGAGAATGAAGAGCTCTTCCATTGCTGGTCAGGTCAGGACGATTATCTAGTAATAGAAAGTAAACCTACATCAAGATCAATTGCTAGTAAAATGTCGATCATTAACTTTGTTTAGTTGAATCCAACTCTTAGTTTTCCATAAAAGCTTAAAAATAAGGTATAATATTGTGAACTATACAACTCAAAATAAGCTCTAAAACCAATCATCAATACTCGCATATGTCATCACAAGTCATCGATTTGAAGATGGTCATGGTCGTCGTTTGGAGAAAAAGGAGGTGATATGATGTTGTGTGTCTAAGGTACTCTAATGAGAAGGTTGGAGATCACGTCATAATAAAAGCATCTCTCCTATCATAAGTGCAACACAACATGGATCCTCATATGAAACAAGTGAACCCAAAGTGATTGGTGTATCTCGAAACAAATAATAATATCTCCCACGAATCTCATCATTGGCTGGACATGACGATAAAGTGCGCCTCAATTCCACCTCGTCTAGGAAACATAACTGGCAAGGTATCCTAAAAACGTCCAATCCCAATCTCAAGTTGGTGTGAGCAGACACGGAAGTGACCCAGTATGAATCTGAGACCATCTGATAGCCCATTTTGAAGAGAGAGAGAGATTATTGATGTCTTTGAGGTTCAAAAAGGTACATAAAACTAGAAGTACATCTCTAGTATGTTCTAACTTCAGAAGCATAAAAACATCTTTGATCGAAATGTCAAAATTTATTTTATGCTAGACAATAACCGAATGGGTATATGATGATAACTAACCAAAATCTACTAAGGAGCTCATCTAGGAGAGTTCCTATTAACTAAGTAAAACTAATCATTCATAAGGTAGTCATCAACTAGCATCCTAAGGCATATAAGTGAAAAGGGTCGTAATATAGGTGGATGATGATGATGTCATATGTTGTGGAAGACGTTAGTGAATATGCATCAATGAGGGATGGTGTAGGAGTCCAAAGAAAAAAATGTGATTTGGAACTAGTATCACTTGCAACTCTTGTTCATCTAAGACAAAATTGCTCGTATCATGAAGGCGACAAACCTCAAATCCTCATCAAGCATCAATGTGAAGAGTAATGGGCTGCTCCCTGATTGAGCAATTGTACCTCCCCGTGACCTCATAGTCAACTGGAAACCTAAAACTGGAATGTTCTACAATCTGAACCTCTCCTAAACTACAACATTGGTGAATCTTCTCCTTTTGGCCAATCCCTTGAAAGCTACTCCACACAAGCTGATGTGATGTGTGAAACCATCCAAAAGCATATACGACATTGTTGACAAACTAATGTCCAAATCTATCAGAAGCAACTCCCATCTATGATCTAAAAATCCTTTACACCCAAAAGGCCCGACAACACACACAAAGGGAGAAAGGTAGGGAGGATAGAGTGAGATAGTAAGCCTTATTAATGTCTTTTAGGCAACAAAAGGTACATAAGACTTAAAGTATATCAAGTACGTTACCTATCGTGGGAGTGTAATAATGTATCCAACTTAAGGACTAATTAACTTATAAAATAAGAATGGCAATACATAGTATCAAATCTGAAAACAGAATTTAGGCCATGTCATAGCATGTCGAGATAATCGTCGATGTTCTACTAGGTGTGGTGGACAATTGGGCATGCTAACCAAAACGAAAGTTGTCTAGAAGTGAACGTGAAGTTTTATGATAGCCCCAATTATAAATGATGAGGTAAGTTCGAGACCACACTTGCATCTCTCCATAGAGAGAGAGAGAGAGAGATTCTTTGGACTAGGAAATGTATTATTGTTTTGAAATGAAAATGGTACATAAGTGATAAATAAAAGTAGGAACAATAAAAATGAAAACTCATATCACCACCCAAGTATCCAGGGATGTATATACCATGTATATTGAGAACTTAAGTAAAATTTTAAAAAGGAGAGAGAATGCACCTTTGGCATGTATGCATCTATTATAGTGCCATACTTTTGGAAATAGCTGCAATGGACAAGGGAACAAATCGTTATTAGCCTTAATAAATTACATAATCTAACCAAATTTGATGCACAACTTTCAGATTATCTGGTCTAGTCAATGCTTTCTTGTGAATGATCTTTCTTCGTTTTTGTTTGCAAAGCTAACCATGAAAATATATGCTGTCATATGATAAAAATTCCCACCTTGATGTGAGTCTCAATCTCCTCAAACAACTTGGCCCAAATTCAAACAATAGTGTTCAATAACATAATCCAAAAGCCAACCCAAAGTGATAATGTACATGTCTTTAGAAACTTATGCAAAGCAAAAACATGTGTGACCTAAATACGATTAAAGAAAATGAATGATCAAAAGTTCACCTTGATATCAAGTCTTCACACCTGAAACATGACTTCTAAGCAACAAACTCCTCTCTATCTTATTATGAAAATTCTTAGAATAATAAATTCTATGAGGAGAGGTATGAGCATTGTACTGATTAGTCAATGATTAGAGCCCTTTTTTGGAAAACACAACATGACTTGCATAGTTAAAAATCTCTATCTAAAGGCACAATACTTCTATAGAACAATTGTGCAAATCATGATGTCATATGCGTTCACTATATTTTCTACTAGAATAGAAATAGTAGATACAACAAACCTAAAAAAGGCTACAATTATCTAGTGCATTGCAAACTTCACTTACTTCCGAAACATCTCATCAGTCACGCTAGGAGGGATTCGCGCAACAAAAACACGAGTAATTTTTTTAGATGGAGGTTTCATCTCCTCCTGTAAAAACACCACAAAGATAGATTTAACAAGGCAATTCATTTGAAGATATCCTTCAATGTGATCATCGAAAATGTCAATCTCATGTCTGTTCAAAATTTACTAATGATCATAAAGCCTAGTTTCACAAAAAAGAGCAAGTGCCCATATTCAAGCCCCTCTCAAAACTTGTCTATTGAATGCTCACCTACAAGGCTACTAGCAAGAGCCGAGAGAGAAGTCTAAGTACTCTTTTTTTTTTGTATGTAGAGGAAATAAGTTGCTCGATTACTCATGAAGCTACCTTAGCAAGTGCACTAACCCCAAGGTGGCAAATATTCATCCCACTTGGGAGTAGCTCTGTTTGGGAGGGGAGTCATGAAAAAATTGAGAAGACAAGAGTTGGACCCTCTCCCACTTTACCCCCGAACTAACACAAAGACATTCTAAGTCGGAAACTAGCAAATCAACAATCCAATATATGAGTTGTATGTGTCAACTTGGTGTTGTGGGTCATGCTCTACACCAATATTGTGAAAGCGAGCAGAAAAACACCGTCATGTGGACATACCCTTGCTGCAGACATAGTTGACGTATAGCCTCATTCCAATACATGTTAGGAAGGGAAGTATAACGAAATAATTTATCTAGAAAGAAATAGAACACTTAAAGGAGACAGAGAAAAACTTGCTTACTTTTGGTGTTGCAACCTTCACATCCAATGGTCGTCCATTAAGTGTGTGCTGAGTTGACGCAACTTTCTAAAATACCATAGCGCCAACCGTTAGTATTGAAAACCTTAACTAGTTATGGAGCTGACTCAACAAGAGCAACAACAATTCAAACAATAAATTTTAACCTCTGCAGATTCGGGAGATGTAAAGGTGACATAGCCAAATCCTCGAGAGCGTCCAGTTGCACGATCCTAAAAAGATCATAAAAAGATTTCACAAAAAAGGTTAGTAGATTGTCGGAGGCAAGATGTTGTGAAAGCAAATTCCTAAGAAACATTCATAATCTATCAAAAAAGTCTCATCTAAGTCCTAATTAAAAAATTCAAACTGTGTCCAAATAAAATGAATCTATGAATCTATGAATCTAGTAACAGACAACTATCCAACTTTTCTTTTTGATTCTCTACTCTTTTGATGTTTCTTCAATAATATTGTCCTCTCCAACCAACAATCAACAAACTTGGCCCTTGAATGTCTTGATATCATACTTTGCGTGTAGCACATTAATATCAACTCATGAAGCTGTTTTTTTTTCCAAAATGAGAACCATTTTTCTAATAAGCTTAATGAATGTTGCAAAAGCATTTATGGCTTGTCCTTGCACTGCAAAGTTAAATCTTTGCATCTCCAACTCTTATCAATACTACTTGTCGCAAAAAGATCCTCGAGGAGGCATCACAATGCATAGATGCTATATCCCCTATCTTTTCAATGTCTCGATGAAAAACATATTATCATTATATTTAACTCAATTGTATGCTAAATGCATAAAGCACATCTGAAATCACTTGTCAACCTCTAAAGCATTGACTCTTATTCTCCACTTGCATGTCAATAGTTACAAAGGGCAAGAGCACAATTAATTCTAAAAAAACATATTATCATTATACTTAACTCAATTTTATGCTAAACGCTTAAAGCACATCTCAAATCACTTGTCAACCTCTTAATCATTGACTCTTATTCTCCACTTGCATGTCAATAGTTATGAAGGGCAAGAGCACAATTATTTCAACAACATTTGACTCGATATTTTGAGCGCAGCATCATCCACTCCCAAGAAAACCCAAAAGGACCAATGGTGAAAAAATAAGTCATAAGCAACTAAAGTGCTAAATTAGTCCCATCAAGGATATATCACTTCACCTTCATAACAATGACATCATCAAGTTCACCAAATTTGCTCATATATTCACGTAAGGCTTCAGTGTCCGCATCCCAAGGGATCCCAAGCACCTATTAAAAAATTCAAATGGTTCGAAAATCTTGTTAAACACGACCATATTCACACTCTTAAAATAGATAACAATAGAGACATATGCATGTCTATATTTCTCTCTACAATAATAATGGAGACAGTGGCCAACCTTGTTGTCATTTATACTTTTAGCAAGTAAAATTCCCCCATTGATTTTCAAAATTAACTTTTGTAACCTTTTACAAAGACCAGCAAACAAAGATTATAACACTTCTTATGAAGAGAAAACTTTGTCACAATGAAGGCTAGAATTAAAGAGCAAAGCTAATCAAAAGGTGGTCCTACTTCCTCACACGGAAATAAAAAGATTTAAACTTCAAAAATTCAACTTCATCAAAATGTAACTAGCATAGTTAGTAGGCAAAATGCACCACAAAAGATAGAAAAAATAAGCACAACATATATGGTCGTAGCTTGGTGGAAGCCCTCAAGCAAGAATTCCATGTTCGCTAATGTGGTAGAAAGATTTATCAATGTTTAGGTTTACCCAACATAGCAAGCAGATGCAATCTTCAACTTCATGGAGTCCACCCCTACAACATGCATGGTATAGACGAATTGTTACATAATTCCAATCAACACCCAAGGGTAGACACAATTGACATGCACAAAAGTATCATCCCATAAGCTTTTCGTATGTCTATACCATAGTTGCACTCGCGATTCTTGATTCGCAAATCACTGGCGCAAAAAACCAGCGATTCATTGTGAGTTGTTTTTTTTCTCTCAATCGCACAAAAAAAATTCGTCCGCGATTCGCAATTTGCAGAATCACGATATTCTGTGAAATGTAAATCGCTGCAACTATGGTCTATACAAAGAACAATGTATTATGTATCTAGTTTTTCTTTGAAAGGTGAACAACAAACGCAATTATGATGAAGGCTAGCACTAAAGAGCAAAGTTACTCGAAA
The DNA here is from genome assembly GCA_029204225.1 of Diphasiastrum complanatum. Classification (NCBI taxonomy): domain Eukaryota; kingdom Viridiplantae; phylum Streptophyta; class Lycopodiopsida; order Lycopodiales; family Lycopodiaceae; genus Diphasiastrum; species Diphasiastrum complanatum. The sequence continues at coordinate 39,336 of MU834432.1, read as the reverse complement.
TGAGTCTTAATTTCTATTCATTAACGAAAGGAGTTCTTTCTATGTCATCACTTCAACATGCTCAAAACCTAGCTAAAAAGCATAGTTGGTTGACATAATGTAACACTTAAGTTACAGAGGACTAGCACAAAGCAGATGTCCGCAACTTGGACCTACATGTATGCTAATAAATTGGATAAACTCTATCCCTACTAAAAATCCCCTTGACCTAAATGTTTTTGCAATTCTAGATAACCATTCTGCAAAAATTGAATACTGCAGTATCAGCCAAAGAAAGGTAGCACTTGAACAACAATGACAACCTACAATTTTTTGCTTTTAAGAGACCATCAACAAAGTCTTGGATCACAACTCCATCATGCACAGCATAGACAAACCTCCACATCATCCCTACTCACTTGATCAATGCCCAAGAGTAGGTTGACGTCACATGCACAAACATTTAGATAACTTAGCTCCCATACATTTGTACAAACAACAATGTACTAAGTTTCTATCGCTTCTTGGATCACAACTCCATCATGCCAACGTAGGCAAAACCCCACAATGTGCCTATTTGCTTGATCAATGCCCAAGAGTAGCTTGAGGTCACATGCCTAGCAGTAAAAAGCAAAGCAAATCACAAAAATTCTTGACATCACTAAGTAGACCCTATCACTTCAGCACTAAAGAGCAAAGCTAATCAAATAAACATTCTACTTCAACATACAAAAATAAGATAATTTTACATCTTGTTCAAAACCTAACTTAAGAGCCTAGTTGGTGGGTAAATGCACTTCCTCCTATACAAGGAATATCTCAAACTAATTGGATGCAACTTGGATGAAGATCCCATTTGGGCATGTCCTATAATACAACAATTATGAATACCCATGCTAAGTCTAGGATAGTGTGAAAAATAACAAATCAGGCATGCAATCTTCAACTTTATGGAGCCCGTCCACGAACTTAAAGCATCAACTCCATCATGCATAGCCCAGACCAACTCCTATGACAACCCTACTCAAATGCACACCCACTCAAATGCACACCCAGGAATACGTACAATCACATGCACGGAGACACGTCCATATTAGCTTTCATATCCACATTAGCTTTCATATCCACATTAGCTTTCATATATTTGGAAAAAGACCAATGTAATAAGTTTCTATAGATTCTCCACAAGTGAAGTGCAGACTCAAGCATGATGAAAACTAGCATTATAAAATAAAGCTCATCAAACAAAGACCCTATTTCCTCAATAGAACTAAGAAAATTTGCATCTCACCGGTGACCTTTGCTTGCTTTAAATCTAACTAAATAGGATAAACAAATACCAAAATGTACCACTAGAGGTAGGATTAGCACAATTCATTTGGTCACAATTTGGAAGAAGCTATGGAACGAGAGTCATATCTTTATTATAAGTACGACAAAAACATACATTGAATAAAAGTATAACATACTACATGAAATAAGAAAGGAGATATGCAATCTTCAACACATGGATGCATCATGTTCTAAAATGCAACATTCTGAAACATTTTGAAATTTGGGATCCATCCAGAGCAGAATTCTTTTTTTTTTCTTCTCAGATTTTAGTTTTGGGGTGGAAAAAAACCAAGAAGGTTCAAAAAACAATAATCTATTGGAGGTTTAAACAAATTTCAATTCCTCAACGAGATGAAGATAGCAGATATAAATGGAGCTGCATGCATGTCTACTATAAACTCAAGTCATTCTGGTGGGGTTCGGACTAGATTTTCTGATGATGAAGGGCTACGACTGATTTTGAAGGGCTGAAATTTGTTGGCTTCCTCATAGAAAGTTCATTGGTTTTCCTAAAGGAGTGGATCAATTTCTGATTAAAAGTTCTTGGTTTCTACATAACTAGGTAAAGTTGGTCATTATATTTGTTGGCATCTTCAAGGTACAAAATACGTTTCAATTTGCTATTTTTTGAAAATCATTATATGCTCCTTAAGGCACATGCCACCTATTGGTACTTGAGCGTGTGTGTCGACAAATGTGAATGAGTTTGAGATAATAGGAATATTCAGATTGAGCATGTAATTTCATTATCAGCTGCAACCAAAGAATAGTACAACATTCCATAGAAATGGCAACTTATACCTATATTATTCCAACTACTGACTTTGAGTGCAGTTCTTGAAGATTATTACATTGTTTAAATAGAAAATTTTAAGCCATTGTTTTCTTGTTCCGACGTTCCATTGCCAAATCATTCCAAAATGATCTAGTAGCGGAACGTCATTTCAATGCAAAATAGCTTCAACATTATGGAGTTTAATGCAAAATCATGGACGATCAACTCCATCATACATAAAACTAACTAGCGACTATGACCTCCCTACATCACCCAAGAACAAATGCAACTCACATGCACAAACATACATCTGCCTTAGCTTGAACCTTAGAAACTCGTTCCGACCCTTTTGGGTCGAAACGTACTGTATGTTCCGAAACATACAGGTTCGAATCGCTTTTTTTTTATTAAAAAAAAACATGACACTTGCTGGCCGCGATCTATCTGATAGGAGTCGTGAGCAGAATCGTTGTGGTACAGCTTAGAGAGAGAGAGAGAGAGAGTTGCACAGGCATCCCAAAGTGAGCCAGGAACCACGACTTAGCTTCCCAGCTTTCAACTCTTGTCGTCCAAACCCACTTGACATACAAGCAGCCAACTCGCCAACAACGATCAGACTTAACCAACTTGAACTTCATAAACCAACACTAAGAACCAACCTGGCGCCATGCCAGATCGAGGGTCTCGATGTGGGTGACTTCCCTCCAAGCAAGCCGCCCGACATACATCAAACTTAACTAACTCGAAGCTTCGTTACAAACGAGTAACATCCATTCCAAGCAAGTTGTCTGACTTACATCAGACTTAACCAACTCAAAGCTTCGTCACGAGCGCTGGAAGCCAACCTGGCGCCACGCCAGACTGGACAGCCATAAACAGGTAACTTCCACCCAAGCAAGCCATCCAACTCAGCCGACAGGTTAGAACTTAGAGCTCGTTCCCCAAGAGCTTAACCCATTCACGTTCATGCAAGGAACACTCAGAACCACATGCCACAACCGATATGAAGACAACCAGTTCCTGGACCAAACGGTCCCGACAGCATACCGCTGGTGTCCCGGACCGAATAGTCCCGACGGCATACCGCTGGCGTCCCAGGATTCGACCCTTTGCTATGTGCCAGATCAAAAAGATTTGAAGCGGCCTTACAATGGGCGCTTTTACCGAACACTGAAACCCAGAAGGTAATCAGAGTCAGTTTGAGGAAAGTCCCACTTTATTAATACATCTGAGAAGGTTACATTTCAAGTGTGTGACCGACCCTAGTCTCCCGGGCGCTGGCATGCCAAGGCGGACGCGCCAGGACAACATTCCAGCAAGGGAAGCTGAGACTTGGTTGGAGTGGTAAAGCACGTTTTCTCTCTCTAGAAAGTCATTTTCTCTCTCTAGAATTTATTGATCCCCAAGCTTCCTTTAATCATGCCTAGATCGTGTGAGGTGATTGCACATCGATCTGAGCTCTCTGGACTTCGCTAGAACCGATCAAAGATTTTCAGCAATAGAAACTTGGCGCCGGCTGGATTCTGGTCACAATGGCGCCGGGAGCGGCGCCGGCGACAGGAGCAGCGGTGGCGCTGCTAGCGCCGCGGCAATACTGGCGCCAGTGACGCCGGAAGTAAAGCTTGTAAAGGTAGCTTTACAACATCCACCCCACCTTTATAAAATCTGATGTCCTCATCAGATGTCAGATTAAAGTAAAGGTGTCTCCCAAATAAAATTAACTAACTATACATTTAAGCTACTTGGCACAGTATTCAATTTACTGGCCACTTTTTATTAACATGGTAGCTGGCACACCACAAGTCAGAGGCTCAGCTCTTTCTTTGAAAAATTACATAACTTGAAAATATCGCTTTGTCTGGGAAAAGCGTAGATTTTATATCGCTTACGTAAAACCCAAGAACCTTATTAACTGGTGACAGAGGCTTTTCTTGTGAAATGTTCGCCCCTGTCGCTTGCCTTTTTGACTTTGGAACTCCTTTGAGCTCCTGATTTGTCCTTGATGCACTTTGTGTAAAGCTCCCTGAGCTCCAGATTTGATCAGTTCCGCACAGGTATCAAGGCTCCTTGAGCCAAAGGATTTATCGTTGATTGCCCACTTTATGGTCCACTCTGTGCCTTGTTGCTTTCGCACTTGGATTTCTCTCCTTGTCCCAGCCTGATCTTGATACTTTTCCTTTTAGGCTCTTTAAGGTAGGCAAAGATTGAGTACTCCGCAATGCACCTCTCACTTAGCTTGAAGTAGCTGTCTTTGAATCAACCCAACCCCAAGGGGTCGCACCAGTTTGATCTGCATACGAACTATCTCTTCGCGTTTGTTTGAAGCACCATGTCCATCGCGCAAAACTTGACTTTGACAATTCCATCACTGGTCAGTTGCCTCACAGTCAAAACAAGAAGTGTACATCTAGCTTGGCTTCAAGTAGCTCTCTTTGAATCATACCCATGCACCCAAAGTTTGCACTAGTCCGATTTCAATACGAACTGTCCCTTAGCGTCCGTTTGAAGTACCAAGTCTCTCATGCAAGACTCAACTTCCACAGTTCCTTCGTTGATCAATTGCTTTACACGTAACACGAGTCAGCGTACTCATTGTCTCCTCATCATTATTGATCCAGAGAAAAGCCTATAACAAGCTTTCTTTTTTCACAACAATAACTTGTAACTTATTAGGTTCAAAGTTCGCCAGTCTCCTCGTGTGAGTATGGCTAGGTCGCCTTGAATTTGCCCCCATTTTGATCAACTTTCACTCCAGAATTTGCACCAAGCGAGGGGTGTGTGTGATAGTTCCCCTCCACTTATAAAATCAACTAACCGGACAGTAGAGTTCTCAAACAAGAGCCTTTCCAACACTTTGCTTTCCATCTGCTAGGATTATGGCTTGATCTAACTTGTTGCCAATCTCTAAAAAGGATCCTAGTCTTTCCTCTTTGAGGAAAAACCCAACTGATACTGGATATCACCCATGCTCAGTGAGTTTCAGTTCCGAAGGTAGCCATCCCAAATGAAGACCAACTGCTCCATAGAAGATCTCCCCTGAAATTGCCCTTTCCAACTTTTGACTTCCTGCTTGCGTCTAGTGGGCATTGTCGCAAATGAAACTAACCCAAGTAACAAGCTAGCCATCCATCTTTGCAAACATCGAGTCGTTTCGCTGTCGTTCACATGCGAGTACTTGAACTACGAATCCGCCCCACAGATTCTGTAGTCCTCTTTGTTTGATGGTATCACCCTTCAAAAGAAAGGTTCCTTCTCGAGCCATCAGCTCCTTGTATCACAAGCAATCATGCAAACCAGGCAAAGCACGAGTACTAAGACTCACCACGAACACATACAAGCAAGACACTCATGCAGGTTTACTAACAGGTAACAAACACAAGGTCCTCCTTTGAGATAGCCCTACCAAAGGACCTTTGCCTGGTCGTGCCCATACAGATCGATCACAGAATCAGCCCACAGAGAACACCCATCCAACTATCTGTGCTTTCACCATTAAGCAGCACATTGCCTCAGTCACGCCCCACCAACTCTGGTCGATAGCCCTTATAGGTAAACGATCGGCAGCTATCCCACACAGGCAGCTAACCACCCGTGCTTTACACCCGAATTCGAGCAGCATCTTTGTATCAATGGTTAACCCGTACAGTTCGAATATGTCGCCCCGCACCCCACAAGGCACAGACCGTGCTTACACCAACCTAATGGCAGCACACTGCCTTATCTGTCCTACGTGCAGACAGCACCAAAAGTGGTAACAAATGTGAATTCTTAAGGAATCCTTGATGTCTAAGGATTAGTACAAAGCGGAAATTGGTTGTAAGGTTGCAACTCTATTACACGCATAGTTGTCGTTCCAGAATCACTATGGGAGGTCATAATGGTGATACATTTGAATCCGACCAGCTGAAGATGCTCCACCGTAATCTGCTCAACACTGTGGGAGGTCATGATGGTGATACATTTGAATCCGACCAGCTGAAGATGCTCCACCATAATCTGCCCAACCAATATATTCTGAAAGCTGGGTCGGAACGGACCCTTTGTTAAATATTTACGTTTTTTTTTTTAATTGGTTTTGCCCCTGTTCCGTTCCGGAACGGGCAACTAAGGCTTTAACATAGACTCAATCACGATAAGTGCACAATAGTATGCAAAGAACCAAAGGAGACATGCAAGCTGCAATTTTATGAACTACACTCACAAATATGTATCAAAGTTACCTCTAACAACCAAATCTTAAAACATCACCTCATTAGTAAAAAAAAGTAAGTGCAAGTCACCTGCAAAATATATGTCCAAATTAGCTTAAAAGTACAAACATCAATGTACTAGATTTTAATCACTTCTATAAAGTGAAGGGCATGCTCAGTCAGAATGGAGATTAGCACTATGGAATCAAGCCGATCCAATAAATGTCCCTACTTCCTCAAAACTAGCAAACTTATATTTTGTCACTAAAGAATATCATTGAAGAGCAAAGCTAATAACAAGAAAGCCTTACTTGGAAAAGGAAGGATAATTTACATTTCATTGTTTTAGCTCACTCAAAATCTAACTAAATAGCATAGTTGGTGAAAAATGCATCACTCACCTACCTCATTCCCTCACTCTTGAAAAGATTCCAATTTGAATCATTTAAAAAAGCATCCAAGAATAATGCATCTTTTAAGAACGATGCATACTTTGTAATAACGCAAATGATCGTGAATTTTAAGAACCTAATCTTTGAATGGCACCATTCTAAGTGGTCGGATGTAATTTGGATAGATAGTCTCAACTCTCACACGTATCCTTTTGTGATTTTTTACACAATTGAAAGTGACACGTAAACAACCTAATTATATAATAGCTAGTAGCTTGTTATCGCTAACCATGAACGCTTATGAACCATATAAACTTGAAGTTCTCAAAATAGGATAATTATAGGTCTCAATCCTTTGAACAGTAAACTTTTGCAATACTATATTGACTATACTCACCTATACATCCTTTCAAAAGTTTACCTCAATTTTAAGTAAAACAGTTAACCATATAGAAACAACTAGTACATCCACAATAAACCACATAATTATGATTGTCAGTTTGCTCTTTGCAATAATCTGGAAGAACAGAAAAGCACTTCAAGTTGTGGGATTTTAAATGTTTGTATCATGGAACACAGGGACTAGACTATAAAATGTCTTACATGTCAACTCAAAGGACAAAGTTGATTTTTATTGGATTGGCTGGGGACTTTTTGTTTCTCAACATAAGCTGTAAAATGAATGAGACTACCAAGTTTTATGGCTTGGCATATTGAGTGAGATTACCAGATTCCCTTTCAGAGTACATTTTCACAGCAATGCAAAAGAGAGCCAATGTAAAGCACAATCCCAATTATGGCATCTTGCAATTGTGCCAGTGAAATTCGATATCCAACCAACCATAAAAAGTATACTGGATACACAACTTATCTATTGATAAAGAACCACCCCAAAGTCAAAGATCATGACAACCAGCAACCAAAATCTAATGCTTAATCTAAAAATTCCATAGAAAGTAAGAGTGAAATTGTAAGATACCACGAGTTTTCGATTTCCAAGAGACATGGAAATTCCTTCTCCAGATGCAGTAACAACCCTCTAGAGATGAGAAATGGCACCACAAAATGGCTCTTTGCTTGTTTTCTAAATAAGTTGTTCCTGCACTGGAATGTCCTGCCTCTCTCCTCTCTCCTCTCTTCACTCTCTCACTCTCTCGCTTGTCATGCCTGCACAAACACACCCTACATTCATATTTTGTTTCCCCAACCCCGCTTGCAATAGAGCAAATTTGAGCAAGAGAAAGTCTTGAATATAACCTCATTTCTGCTATTAAACTAGGTCAAAGAACTGTCCATTACCCTACAAAGAAAGTGATGTTCTATAAACAAATTGCACATGAGATAGGATCAGTAATAAATTTTTAGAATTATCCTTCAGGAAAGATTTGGGAATGTGCAGGTAGCACGTAAATCTCCAACTCGGGATATTTGGATCAATTTTACAATAAGGGCTTTAGAAACCCTAAATTCGTCATACAAAGTTTAAAAGGATAGGTCTATTTGAGGCAAAAACGGGAAAGCAGAATAATAATGCCGATTATAATGAGAACTCGGGATTCAAAGGTTTTACCAACCCTAAACTCTTCATACAACGTTTACCACTATAGATCTGCTTGACGTAATAATGAACGAGAAAGTCACAAATACTGCTGATTATAACGCTAAAATCAGGTTGATCGAGATCAATAGAGCGTATTATCTATCTATCTCCTATGATAGAGTTGATAACACTGATAGTTGTCATTGTTCAATCCCCTTGTCCCAGTACACACATACTAACTGCAAACACACATTCCCGGGACCAATCCCATGCCAGGACAAAAACCTTAGCCTAAGCCTTCTTCAACTCTTACAACGTCTTTAAGACATGAGTCTTCTTCCCGCCTCCCCTCACTTTCTCTCTCCCTGCTCTCTTCTTGCCAAACTCTGTTTCTTCTTCTTCTATTCCAGAAAGAAGCCAATCCTTCCCTGCATCTGCGTCTGACCAGCTCCCCGACAGTTGCTGCTTCACTCTCTCTCTCTCTCTCTCTGTCTCTCTCTCTCTCTGCCTCTCGCCTTTCTGCTCGCTCGCTCGCTTTCTTTGTTTACTCGCGTTTTTTCTTTTTTTGAAATGGATCGCATTTTAGGGTTACGATCGTTCAGGTCACATCGGTAGCTGCTTTATCCAGGTGACCCCACCCGTAGTGACCAACACCAAAGGCACTTTTGACTCTCATGCCCTATAGTTGGAACCCTTCTAAGTCAATGGAGCTCGAAGGCACCACATTGCCTGTGTGTGCCTTTGAGCCCTGCGCAGTACAATTGTGCCATGTGGCATCATTGCCCGAGCCCTTCCCGTCGAGATACATGATTGGGCACGGGCAGTAGCGCACGCTCCAGCGAGACCATTTTCTAGGCACCTCAAAATTCTTGGGCACCAGCAAGCACCCATAAATTCTAGAGCACCAGCACCAGCGCCACATGGTCTCGCGCTCACACAAGAAAGTGTTTCATTGGCACTTATATGACCCACTTATTTCATTTTCCGAATTACTTATGATACTTTTGGCTCCCCATAGTGGAACTTCATCAAGCAACCAATTTTATTTTATTTTTTAAACTAGTGGATGCACTTGTCGGGCCCAAACTGGTGCATGCTCCTTAGATAGGAGGCTCCTCAGTCTCAAGTCTGACATTTGTTCCCCTCCAATTGATTCAAAGTTTTCACATATCTCTCTCACGTGCAAATGTGCGTACAATCCTCACATGTGAGATCACATAAATATTCACCAAATATACACGCCCTGAGACCACAAAAATATTTACCGAACATACAGGCCTTGAACATGCGACTGCCAAAATATTCGTCAAAATTTGCTTCATGTCACGCATACATGTATACGCACGTGCATTTGGGAGTCGAGAATTGAATTTTGTGAATTGCAAGTGAAAATTTATGGGCTAGTAAGAAACTGTGCCAGACCCTTTTTGGGCCCCTTTTTTTTTATCATTGTTGTTTGGACAAAGTTTGCAGATTGTCCTTCTATCCACTTGCACTTTTGGGCCAGCTACCTTGCAATTCGAGGGTAACGTATTATTAGGTCTTGGCTTCGTAGTGGCAACAAATGAAGTGTTCTCCATAGTTTGCTAGTTTTCCATGTAGCCCCTAGTAGTTAGGTTGTTATAAAAAATAAGTTAAATATTACAAAATGAAACATAATGCAGCGAAATTATTCTTAGTCTACTAGTGTTCCATCTAGTCCCTGGTAGTTAGGTTTTTATAGAAAAGAGAAACATAATAAAGTGAAAATCTAATCACTTTTTATCATGACACGCTCATTTATTTTTCACACGATGTGATTTATAGAACTATAAATCCTTGTTTTGATGTGACATTTCACGGCTATGGTTTAAGCAGTTGCATGCTAACAAATTAGGTCTAAATACACCATGAACGCAAGCTCATCCATGAGTCGCCGCTCACAAAGTCCCGAGACTAATGTCTCCTTGATCGTACAAAGGTATATGGCTTTGAGTGACTTCCTCTAGGCTTCCTGATCTCACCACCTGTGGATCTGAACCAAACAGGTTCCTGTCGAAAATCAGTGGGTATGAGCAGGAGCTGGGAGCGAGCTAGATGCATGGATCAGAAGCGCCACAGTTAGCAGCAAAATAATTCAAACGAAGGATTCATACAAATGCGCAATAGAAAATAACAACAGTAGGACAAATTGCACTCTGATTATTATCAACAATGAGTACAATGGCATAAAGTTATAACTTCAGCTTGTTGAGTGTGATAAAGCTGATACAGATTAACAATTGATCAGACTCGAAATATTAAAAGAAGTTTTTTTGGGGTCGGAAAAATTAGATCCGATCCATCCGATCCAGGGTCGAACACGCCCGGATAATTTAGTGAAGGGTCAGAAAAAATCCGAACCGATCCAACCCCCGACCCAGGGTTGGAAAAATCTCTGTTTTGAACGGCTTTACAGGATGTTCATTATCAAAAGGATTTAAGGCTGAGCATTGAAATTCAACACGCCCCCTTAATGTGAATCTTGGAAAGTTTTAATTTTCATATTTAACATGTCGTTGAATCTCAAATGATGCTCATTTTATAGGGCCTTTGTGAAGTAATCTGCTGCCATTAATTCTAACCTGCAGTAGACTAATGATACCTCCTTGATTTGCACTTTCTTAAGTAATAATATATGATTTTGATATGCTTGCTTCGTGAATGAAACCTTGGATTGAGAGAGAGAGCAATGGTGCTTTGATTGTCACAGAAAATGGTTGTTGGATGTAATGGTGCAAGGTCGATTTCTGCTAGCAGGTGCCTCAGCCAAATTGCCTCCTTAGTAGCATTCGTGGCAGTAATGTATTCTGATTCGGCTAATGATAATGCTATTGAGATCTGCTTTTGGTTGTTCCAAGAGATTGGGCCTTGATTGTATAAAAATACAAATCCAATATTCCATCTTTTGGTATCAATGTCCCCTGCCCAATCTGCATCTCTATATCCTTCTTGAATACTGGCAAATTGGCTGCCTCCATAGCATATGCTGAGATGTTTGGTTGCTTGGATGTACTTCATGACCTTTGTAAGTGTTTTCCAATGGGCTAGGCCTGGATTTGATAGGAACTGACTGAGTGAACTGATTGAATATGCAATGTCAGGTCGAGTGCACTCTTGGGGTTGAAAGACTTGTCCTCCAGAAAAATGACATCTCTGCTTGTGAATGTCTTTTATGTGTCCAGATTGTAGAGCTTGTATGCCTTGTGCTCTGGAGAGTGTTCAAGATCGAATTCAACCTCTTCATCGTTCCAACCACTGCAGAAACTATTCTGCAGATATTGTAAGAGGACTGGCCATGAAATCAAGGACTGCCGAACTTTGAAGTACAACAACGAAAAGAAAAAACAGTTCTAACAACAAGCACACAGTGCAACAACCAGTCACTCAATCCAACTACAAGAAGAAGAAGAAACAGTGTTCATGACCAAAGTTGGAGAACATCAGGATATCGATTCCTGGCATCTAGATTCCGGAGCAACTCAACATGTGACTCAATAAGTCGATGGGAGAATCCCCACCTCATTATATAGAGAGTAGAGTCATGTGCATGTAACCATGCACTCCCCATGCAAGTCAACTATAAATAGATCACATCTCTTCATGCAGTCCTCTTGCCTATATTCGTCACACAGACATGCAATACTCCATATGTGTCAATTAGAGTGTCTGGGTCCTCTCAAGGTAATTAGTCACAAATAGGCCTTGACATGGAATTAAATCACGGCGTGACCAATAATCTCGAGTATTGGAGGGCCGGTCTACCGTATTAGAACTATTCCAGGTCCTTAACCGAATATGGCCATAACATTCTTCTCTCCTTAAACTGCTTCTATCCTTACAAGCTCTTCAAAACAGGAAAGAATTACTAGAACAGTTCCTTTAACTTTCAATATTAACCTAGAAAATTATTATCCTTAGTCTGACTTTCATATCAAACAAGTACTCAGAGATAATCAATTTTCCAATTGTTAATCTCTGATCTGGAGTACGACTCAAGTTTGGAAAAAGTACACTAAGCAATAAATTTCTCAACTAGGTTACACTCAACACAAGTTAGTAATATCACCTTCATGTAAAACACTTACATGAATCACTGAATGAAATATTCCCTAACTTTGGAGATTAAAGTTAAAGAAAAGAAATAATAATTACAGTCTGAAATTATCCACAAACTCTGGCAGACAAAAAAGCTCCCAAGTACAAACTATCCTTAGAATCCAATTCTAAGATATGATAATTCATTCAACTAGAAACTCTAGGAGAATCATTAAAATATAGAATGATTAAAACTCAACTCTGAGTATTCCAAATACTCTTTTGAGTTAAATACTCCTATTTCTAGCACCAAATGAAAGAAAATAGCATTCATTCATCTTAATAGACTTATCTGTCTCCTATGGTAACTGGAGATCCAATCAAACGAAGAACTGTACTCAAGCATCTGCAGACCATATACTGTAGCAGAATAGCATCCACTAGATAACTTAAATTCTCTACAAGTAAAATAACTTCCCTTGTGAGAATTTCTATGAGATCTATAGGTTCTCAATTAAAATACTAGAGTAGAGAGATTCAAAACACTGATCTAAATTCTTACTCAATTAACATACCAAGACTTAATTGTCACACCTAAGAATCATCACAATTCTGAATAATTCTCTGACAATAATTAAATAGTTATTTATGATCCGTCAATCATAAATATTTAGATCGTATGATTCGTCGATCATAATTTTCTAGAATCCAAAACTCATAATCATTTACTAGACACTGGAGTATATGTCCAACATAACTCAGGAAAAGTAAGATTCATTCCAAAATCTTTCTATTAAGAAAATACTAGATTTAGGAATACTTTCAAAACATGATTCTTTAACTGAAGTGCAAGATTCAAGTTCTATAAACCACTAGTAATTAAAGACTGAACATTTACCAAAATGATAATCATCTTCAACCACAAAAGAAAAACTTTAGATTACAAATCTAGATATCCAAAGTCCTGCTGAATATCAATTCAGTTATTATTCTCGGATTCATTACAATTTGTTATCCAATTGAGCTCTTTGGGATACAACCACTAATGAGCTTAGTCCCTTCCTTAACTAAGGAATACTCTATTCCAAAAATACTGTATATCCAATGCACACAATTTTAACTGATGAACCCAAATGATTCACTAATCATGCGTCTTACAAGCAATATAAATCAAAACCATCATTTCCCGGTGAATCCACAACACACTGATTATTTTACCAATTAACTGCATCCTGGAGTAATCAACTACTCAAGTTAATTGCCAATAATTCAGAAATCTCAAATGTCTAGGTGCAGATCTTAATTATACTAGTATGACACCACATTTAGATTCTCATCCAAACCATTTATAAGTTAATCCATAAATCTCCAATCCAAAGATTTGTTAACTCTGCAAGTATCTGTCAAAACAATACTTGATCACATGTTTATGTTCACCGACTAGGTTAAGTGCACCAAATAACCCTAGTAACCAGGAATACACAGTAGATTCATACAAGATTAATCGTGCACATATGTGAATAATCTCACTATGACCCAATACATAAACACATTCTTAACTGGCAGATTCCTCCAGAACCCACATATGTTACTCACATATCTCAATGAGATCTTGTAACTCAACTACAAAATAATTTTTATTTCTCATGAGTAAATAACATATCAGAAAAATCCCTGAGACGAATAACATTCACTCTCAACAGTTTTCCAATCCCACTTACCTCTAATTACATAATTTCTCCATTTAATCAACCTCTCTTTGATCCTAGTACTAAACTAAGATTAGGTTAATCCAATACAGAACTCTCAGACTTAAATTATGATCAAACTTACTTCTATTCCAATCAAAATGGAATTAGTAACCTTTGACCTTTTACTGTACTACTAATAGATAATGAATCTAATTCCAAACATGTTCTAGTTCCAGACTGTCCACAATCCCTAGAGATTTCCTCTTATTCGAAAAGTTCCAAGTATGTATCTTACTCTGAATCTATCCGAAATTACTTTCAGACCAAATCTCATTTCTATACCACAGCTGGTTCTCTTCCGAAAACTATGCAACCCACAGATTCCCAAATATAATTTTATTCCATCACTTCACCCCTCCTGTTAAAGAAATTATCAATTTCAATAAAAGTTAACTTGAAAGATAATATATGAAAATATCCAAACCCATGAAAAAGTCAGTAATAAGTGCATTCCACAAAAGGATTCACTCAATTACAAACAAGACTTTTCCTTCAAATATTTTCAACCCGAGTGACAGAAACTATCATTCTCTCGAAATCCATTTATGCAAAAAGAGATATTCTAGATTCAAAAAATTGAAACACGTTAACCTTAGAATTTATCTGAATTCTAAGTCTATCCGCACAAGTAGTAATTTATATGACATAACAGTCTTTCAGAAGAATAACTTCATGCTGGAAATAATCATATAAACCAGTCTGATGTCTTATATTCGAGAAATTACTAAGAAGTAAAGGATTAATTAAGAAAGGGAAAATAGTTTGAGGGCCTCTGATTTTGTAAATAATGAGATACCACATTGGGATCTTTCAAAATACCCCACATTTGATCAAACGGTTTTTTATTTTTCCCATATCGCGACTAGGTACTAAAACACACCATTGATTATCAGATCTTTACAGTCCTAGAATTTTCTTTTACTGATGTCCCATACCATCAGCTTTTCCTTCCAAAAAACTCTTAACCGCTTTATCTGATATTTTAAAGTTCTATTGATCATCTAGCTGTCCTATAATCACTATAGCAAATTATCTCCTGTTCCCAAATACTGGAGAATCCATTTATTTGGATGGCTGGCATGCCTATCAGATGGATACTACAAATCCACACCTGATTCTAGAAGAATTAACATGGTTCAACACTACATTCTGATCCTTACAAGTTAATGATAAGCTTCAAATCCCCCTGGATCCAAGAGCATCAAGCTTCTATCAACTAACAGATCCAATGTAATCCATATATTAGATTCTACTTCTAACATCACAATTGACATCCAAAACTGCGGATAACTCAATGGTCACAAAGATATTAGTTATGAATTCAACTAAATGAATCATTCCCAGGAAATTAATATCCGGTATTAAGCAATTATTTACTGGGATTGCTAAGCCATAACGGACTCAAGAGATGGAGATATAGAGACCAATGGAGAAGATACTGCACCAAGCATCGAACCAAGAGGGCTATTTGAGGTATGCGCAAAAGCAATAGTAGAAATACCACCAAGGTATACGGCCTAAATATCAATGAAACCAGGAATGACCACTGAATACAATATTTGTGAATCAAGGCATATAGGCACAAGGCACACAACAACAACCTGTAAATCCGAAGGAGCATCAACCTGAGGAAGAGGACCCACGAATGGTGAAAGTGAAGCAGCAACTGATGTACTCTGAATGGAAAGAAGAGCTGCATCCTGAGCCTTTGGCAGGCTACGCATAAACTGCTTCCCGGTAACCAATTGATAGTCACCCTGGGAATTAGTACCAACAAGTGAATGATGCTGACCATCATGAGTGAAGAAAGGTGTGTGCTGAGAGAGTCCACAACAACAGTACCAAGTGAAGAGAACCAAGCTGCACCAAAAATGATGTCATAGTGCTTCAGAGAAATGATGTAGAAATCTACCTGACCAGAAAAATCACCAATGCGATAATCCAAGCCCTGAATCATCTGAGGACTGGGAAAAGAATGGGAACAAGCAACCTCAACACTGAGAGGCTGGGAAGCAGGAACAGGTGCGAGCAAAGTGTGGCTCAGGAACTGGGGGACGTGGAAAGAAACCAGGAGGTGGGTTAGGTGGAATGAACGGTCCACCACCAGGCTGACTAGCAGAAGAAGATGGAAATCCAAATGGAGGGGAGTCCCAAATGAAGGAAAGACAGGAGCTTTTTCCAGGACCATGAGGCTGTAAAGAATCAATATGTGACTGCATAGTAGGAAAGCCGGTCATAACTGTATTGAAGCGAAGAACGAGGCCAAAAAGAATTTCATCCATGCGCCAAAATTGATCGGATAAGTTTTCCTGAACAAATTCACTCAGGGTAGGTGAATGTGCCATAATGATAGTGGAAGGAATAGACGAAAACTTGAGGGAGTGGACTCTTGTCGTCACCCCAAATTAGTCTATTAAAACCAATATTATCACAACTAAGAAAGAGCAGCAATGAGCAAATGGAAAAAGTGAAAATGAAGGCTGTAAAAATGCACTGGACAGCTAGGAGGGAAATGTCTAATTGGAATATCAAACCACCTAATTGCGAAATACATTTCCCGATCGCACTTACTATCCCTGATGTCCACTCTTCTTCCCTTCTTAGAATTTTCAGTTCTCTGAAAATCTTTCAGCTAAGGTATCAAGAAGACGTAATGACATTAGTAAAAATGAATTACTGTAGGAAAAAAGTTTGAAACAGTTTCATCTCTATCCTATTCCTGGGTAGAAATATTGATATACAAACCACCATAGGATTTTAACTGGAAATCAAATCACCTTTACTTTTTATCAGTTCCTATTATTACGATTTTTCCAATAAAAATTGGACTGTTCCCTCTTTTTTTCATACTGGCTTAAGAATTACTTCGTTAAATTTATCTGTAATTAATGGGAAATAAGATTTGGATTCGGGTACTTCCTACTCTGTATTCAACTCCAAATAATATTGTTGAATAAAGAATTACCTGCAAATACTCTGAATTTTTCACCATTAATCATCTAACAAGTATTTCAAAAGCTTTGGTTTGTTCAATTTTAATGATAGAAAAATCATCAAAAACCACAATAACCAATTGATCGGTGTTCTACCAATTTGAAAAGGAGAAAAAACAAAACACAATTTAACTCTATGCACCGGGAGTATCAATACTCTAGAGTTAAATGGTTAAAAATGCATAATACCAAGAAATCGAATTCCTATACCGGGTATATGCTAAAGAACTATACCACTCCATCGTTCCTTCAAGATCGGCTTCGAAAAAAATTCCTACCGGAAACCAATTAATATTGCTTGACCACGAATAATGGTATTCAAATTCCACGAAATCCGGACTTACATTGTTGAAAGTCGAATGCCAAGTTGATAAGAGCTTAAAACATGCATATTGTTCATGGAAGAAGAAAATCCAATTACTTCTAACCAAAAAAATGAGAACAATATGTAGCCAAGGTTTGAAAATCTTGATATCCAGGCACCATGAAATCGAGATTTCAATACTGGGTGCAAGTAACCTAAATTTCACAACTCTTTGGTTGTCCAGCATGTAATAAGCATCGATGCACAAAAATAGCAATTCATCAAATTACAATTCTACCATGCAACGATTCAACCTTAACACCAAAAACACATGCATGCCATAAGTCCTTAAGTATTAAGAACTTGGTATATACAATCATGCAAAAAAAACAATGCACACAAAGAGGTCACCAAACCCCTAATGCACAAAAAGTCTAAACGAGGGGAAGGCCAAAACCCTAAAGCCGCCACTCTAAAGAATACAGTCGCAACCCTCACTGCCATTCACGATTACCTGCCATTTACCACGGTGCCATTTACCCCGATAACCAAGGGAGTTGGCTCAATTGGTTAACACTTGACATCCAAAGTTTCTTTGGTCTCAGGTTCGAGGCTCCCCTTGGAAACCAAGAAGCATTTACCCCGATGACAGTGGCCCACACCTCATAATCCTCAAGAAGGATTACTATCCGGAGGTTTCTTAACAGGTTTTTCATGAAGCTCACAGGTTTACTGCCATAGCGACCTACAGGGATTCACACAGCTGATCTACAGATACAGGTGCACTTTCTGGAATCTAGTCAGATCCGCCGCTTTCCAAGCAGCATGGCATCAAAAAAACAATCAGCTAGTACCACAAAAAGGTAGAAAACGAGCCAGGGAGCAGCATCTTCAACTCACCCTACCCGCGTTCTTATCAGCGCCCCCCTCTACTGCGACCTCTGTTGGGTGAAGTGGGTTACACGGATTCTAAAACTGCTGCTATTCTCTGAACCAAATCGCATCTTCACCTCTTGAAGATGGCAATCTAGAGTCATTTGGAAGAAGCATTTCACAGAACATTCTAACCCAAATCATAGCAGAAGAACCCATGCAAACACCCGACCACAATCACCAACGAGTTTTGATCTCAGCAACCGGACAGAGGAAAAGACAATCTGGGACAGCGACTGTTTACCCTCTTAACACCTTTTTTTTTTTTTTTTAGGCTTCACAAGGGAAAGAAGACTTATCCGAAGTTTACAGAAGCTACTCAAAAATTCGCAGAGATTAACAGTTTCATCCAATGTTCTTAACATGCAGATTTGCAGGAGGATTTTGGTAGAGAAACCCCTTAATCCTCTGCATGTATTACTGGAATCATGTAGTTAAAAACCAGATAAATTGACTTATCCTCAACTTATCTATGAACTAGTCATGATTCAGAACATCTAGGACTGTCACGCAATTGCAATTATAACTGAACAAAAACAACAACGAATGTAAACCGGATCAGCATAGCAGATCATTCTACAACATCTGAAAGCTTTTTTAAAGAAGTAGAAGAACACGAATGAATTCACATTAATTCCAGCATCTTTGTCAAAATAGAACATGTAAAATAGCACTCTACCAACAATTTCTAAAAGTATGCCTCATCCAGGAACTATGGAATCCCTATTCAAACTTCTCTTAAAAAAATCAGCACTCAATTCCGGCATGCCAATCCAAGTGCTTCCAACTTCCCAAAATCAATGTAGAGCTTGTCTCAATTGGAAAAAAGATCGAGCGTGGTTCTGTTTTTTCGTTGAAAAGTTTCGTTGTGGTGGCGTGACTTGCAACTAAAACCCACTATGTGGGAGTGCTTAAAAAAATCCGTACTTTTTTGAGTCATTGTAATTTTCGAGTCAGTGTATATTTTTCGAATCTTTGTTATTTTTTGAGTCTTTCTAAATTTTGATACTATCAACTAGGAAATCTGACCCACATTGCGACGTTGAAAGTCCGCCTGCTTCTGTACACAACTCTCTGGCAAAAATGACAACTACCTATTGTAGGACATATGTAGTTAATTAAGTAGGTCAATGTAAGCTTTCAATGTACTGATCATCTGACCTCCAATCATCAAGGAAGATCTACCAGAGTCAGCGTTCTGATCAGATTATCATCCTACAACGTTATTCTGTAATTAGTTGTAGTTTTTGAATCTATTAGTTAGCAAAATGAGATGCTTTCTCTATCTCATATTGGTACTATCTTGACTATTATAACCTTGTTGTTGTTCAGTTGATTGTATATTGAACCTCAATTGAGGAGAAGCTTAATGCAGACTCGCTATCCGAAAGAACTCAGAAACACATTTAGCCATCCTTATAACTGCATAAACGTGGACCTTTACTAAACCTAACCCATTTTTCAAACCTAAACAAAGACCTAACACTACACCTCAACCTAAACCTTATACATAGACCCAAACATAAACTCAAAATTAAACTCACACCACATAAACCTAAACAAAAATCCAAACTCAACATAAATCTAAAACTAGATACACACAAGTAAACGTAACTAAGGCAAAATGCAACCCAAACCCAAACCTGACCCAAGCCTAAACCTAAACATAGATTTGGACCCAAGTCTAAACGCAACCCAAACGCAAATCCAACCTAAGCATAAGCCTAGACACAAACCTAACCCAATCTAATTTTTAACCCCATCTAAATTCTTTGCATAGACCTAGACATAAAGCCCAAACTAAATCGACACTACATAGATGTAATCCTCCATAGAATGCAATACAAAAATTTATGTCATAAATTCTAAAAACAAGAATGCAATACAAACTTCTATGTCATTGGTTCGTATCGACATTCCTTATCACCTTGATCTCTCTTCTTTTTTAAGCAATCACTAGCAAAATGCCCATTTGATACCACAATAGAATAGAAGCATTTTAACTTTGATCTATAGACTTTCCTTTTGCCAAAAAAGGAAGTCTCATTTTGATCTTGCCCTTTAGACCACTTGCTTTTGCCTTTGCCTTTGAACTTGCCTTTGATGAACATAGCCTCCCCTCCATCAACTTGAGATGTAGTAGATGCACCTTCTCTTGATTGAAGCCTATACTCTTCATTCACCAATATCTCTTGCAAATCCACAATACTTGGCAATTTCTTTTGAATAGCAAAACTTTGAACAAGATTAGCATGATCATCCAACAAGCCCTTAAGTATAAGTACTTTTGATGTAGACTTGAATTCATAAAGCTTCTTCAAAGCTTCCGAGCCTCACTTGATGAAGTACACTTACCAACTTCCTTGAGAAGTTCATTGGTAGCATTCATCTTTATCAAATGTAAAGCTTTCTTTGCCCTCTTCTCATACCTCCCTTGATCTTGTTGTGCCATGGTTCTTTCCTCCATACCTACAACAATGTCCATCAAATCATTCATCTCAAGGAGAGACTCCATTCTCACCTTCCAAGTAGAATAAATTGTAGAGTATCATTGCCTTCCAACATGAATCCACTTGATGTAGCCATGTTGCAATGACCTGATCCTTTGTTTCAACCTATTCCAATGTAGAAAGCACTCTCTTGAATGTCAACAAATGAACTCAAGAAGAAATCACAAAGGTATGGAACCTCTCAAATCTCTTTCTTGCACCAAACCTAGCAAATCCAACACATAGAATGGAAGATACTTGATCAACAAATGTTAACTATTTTCACTTTCTAAACTTGAAACACACTCTTAAAAGTTCCAACAACCTCAAACATAAGAGATCCAATCAAATTTACAGTTTTGACAAAAGTACAAAAAATTGAATCTTGCAAATTGTATATGCAAATGCTACAAAGTTGATATTTTATCTTGAAAAATGCAATAAGACCTATTCACAGCAATTAAAGTCGCCACATTCCACCAAGTATGGAGTGAAATAAGCCTACTTCAATTATTTTGTCTCCTATTGAGTTTTAATTTACAAAAAATCAATTCTACAATTGAAAAATGCTCGATTTTTGAGTATAAATCAATCTAGCATGCTCTAGAATTGGTAACTCCTCCAAATCCTTGCTAAATCTGGCTGATCCTTCAAGTAACCTGCACCAAAGCTTTGGTACCATGTGAAGAAAAATAAGATCATTAAGTTTCAATCAATCTCTAAGATCTTTGATTACTAGCACCATTGACAACGTAGAAATCTAGCTCTAACAATGCATAGAAGCCATAAACTCTAATAGATCTTGAAAAAATCAGATATGAATGATAAAGTACTATTGATGTCCGTACAAAACCAGTAAGCTATTGTATTTCAAACATGTGAATCCAACAAACATCAAACAATTGCATTCTACACACGAAAATTCAAGACATACACTACAGTGCACCAATGAGTATAGAACCTCAGAGATCTCATGTATAAGCATGAATGAGAGTAGAGAGAGAGAACGTATCTCTCCCCCTTCCCATGTGTGTACATATATTTATAGTAGGTCCATGCGTTATTTTGAATTTAGTTTCCCTACATGGAAACTTCTAGTGTTTCTAATATTTTATTATATGTGTCTGCTTTTATTATTTACAAGTATATGTAGAGAGCTGCCAATACTTCATTCATTCAATATGGTAGATACATGTCAAGTATTAATTCGAACCTTTTGAGCAAAAGTAATAGCTGAGAAATGTATACGAGGATTGGTGTTCTGCCATTAGTTTGTCGGAAATCCCGATCCATGTAGTATGCCAGTTTGTTGAGTCCATTTACATGGAGAAGATGTCAACTTCTAAGGGTAGTCCTTAAGCCAAAAAGACTATTTAGAAAAAGACCTTCCAAAAAAGTGGTTTGATGGAGATCAAACAATACCAATCGATGTTTTTTAAGACTAATCCATGGGCCGTGGGTCGGCCTTAAATTGCGTCCTTCTTTCCCTCCTCTATCTAGGCTTCTGATGTGATTCGGCTTTTCGGGCCCAACATTGTTCTAATGTATGACTAGCATCATCCTTCTTACATGTTCATCTTCTAGGGTGTTATGTCCCTAGTTAACGAATGTTAACTAGCCCATGACCTAAGGATAAGGGACCTAGGTGAGATCAATGGATTACATGCACTAATTGAATGTAGCACCAGTAAATGCACACACAATTGTAACTATACTAGTGCTATTGATCATTGATCATTGTGTGTTTAAGATACCTTGAGTCCTCTCGATGAGTGCAATAATGGGACAAAGTTATGGTAGTATGGGAATGCCATAGCCATTGTCATAGGGATTGATGGACGCTAGTATAGTTTTCCACCACACTAAGGTGAGCATGGTTTGTTCTATAGATGGAAGAAGATATATGGGTAGTTTTGTGGGTAGCTATTAAAATGGTATTAGAGCCCACCTATGGATGAATGGTCCAAGTGATGGAAAAACAAAAAGGAGTTGGGATTGGCATTTGTGAAAATGGAACATGAGCGACCAACACCAAATCCATTACAAGCAATTTTTCTCAATAAAGTTGATGCATGTGACTCTTTGTTGCTTGGAGGCTTGAGGACACTAAGCTCTTATAATTACAGTTTTTGGTTTTATCAACCCGTGGGATCACTGAGAATCGAACTTGGTTGGCAATCCAACTCAAGCATAATACATCAACTCACCACGTGGAAAGATGAAAATTTCATTATGAAATGGCATCGCATGTAAATGATGCAATGTTAATTGTGAGGTTTCCCTCAACACATGCATTGTTAAGACACACACTCATGTCCACTACAATGTGAATGAGCTAACGATCTTGCTACTACACAAATCGGATGGGATGTGATGCTTTCATGCATGATTATTTGAGCCAATACTCTCTCAAATCCATCAAACATAGCAAACATTGTATCGGTTGTCTACGTAATATATTAATTCATCAGTCCTCATATTGATCTAAGAAGTCTTTGCAATATCACTATACTTGTATACAACAGTTTTCAATGAAAGTGAATGCTTTCATAGTTACTACAAAAGTGTTGAATGTATGAATGTTGACTAATCTCTCTCTCTCTCTCTCTCTCTCTCTCTCTCTCTCTCTCTCTCTCTCTCTCTCTCTCTCTCTCTCTCTCTCTCTCTCTCTCTCTCTCTCTCTCTCTCTCTCTCTCTCTCTCTCCAACGATGGCTTCTGCATCGCGCTACCTGCTGGCACCTTCTTCATCGCGCTAATCTGCTGGCCTCCATCGCGTTGTTTGCTGGCGCCCTGATCAGCGCTTGCAAACCTACATGATGAGTCCACCATCACTGCAGCTGCCCTAGTTATTGCCGCTTGAAGGAGTCCAACTGCTTGCTGCCACCATGAATGGTATCATTTGATTTGTAGATATTAAACCTGTTGCTATTAATGAGATATCTGAGATTGTTCAGAGTTAGATTGAGAGTTAGAGCACTGAAGAGATGCTCAGTTAAACTTGTAAATGGTCTTCGTACCATATAATCCTAGAAATTATTCTTTTTATAGTTAGTTTGGTTTTAGTTATGTTGTTTTGATGGCATTGCTCTGTCTTGGTGCCATCCTATCTGATGTACTTGTTCGTCTTATATGCCTTTTGGCATGGAAACGACGTTAATAAAGTTTTCTTTCTTTCTCTCTCTCTCTCTCTCTAGATCAGCTCCGATATTAGTTCCTAACACTATTTGATATTAGTTTGTTAAGACACGTTCAAGGTTCAACTATTTCGATCCTACATTGTTCTATAGTTCTGTTCACTTTTCATTATCTAAGTTAATTACCTAATCAATTTACTAGCTATCTAATGCAACTACCATGGCAATTTATGATGCCTCAACTAGTTTCTAGTAGGAAGATAAATCGATAAGTATGATTACATTGTTAGCTACAAACGAATTTGCAAAAATTTATATTGTTGTAGAACAAATAACTATTTTATCTATTTTATAGACTTCTGCAACGAGCTACATATCATTCAACATTCTTCCAACACCAAGTTCAAGCCCCTCTTTAAAACCAAGATGCATTCTTGTTGCTTGTCTCACCTTCCACTTTGTCCACGTGGTTTGTGTTGTATCAATCATAATAAATTTATCACAAAAGGCTTTGCCTTTATGTTTAGCTTTCAAGTAGTTAACTTTTTTGGCATTTTAAAGAAAAAAATAAAAATCTATTTTAATGCTCAAACTCACCTAAAAGTGACATCTTAATTTTAACAAATAGTCACGATATTGTATCATTTAGCGCAACAAATAAAGAAAAGGTTCATGTCAAAGATTCAAAAAAAACACATACACATACTTTTAGCTTAAATTCAGCTACAGCAAAATCTACGAAAATTTTCGGTCTCCTTGTGCTCTCTCATCTTTAGCGTCGTCTCGAAACAGGATCTGATTATCGCCATGGCACAAACTCTTCCTCGAATCCAACCCGATCGAGTCATCGCTTACCAATTTCCCGAGGTCTCTGTCATCATTCTCTGACTCACTCTAATTCCATTCGTATCTCTACTTTTCTTTTCGGAATTCGTTTTGTGGATTCATTATTCCATATGGTTTTGATTTTACTGCGTTATAATATAACCCTGTAGTAGCTAGAATCTCAATACAATGTCAGGGAAAGCTCGTGATTGCACGCAGTAAGTAGATGTGTTAGGGCCTGTCTCACCCACAGGTTCAACAAAAACAAGTTATGTTACCGGTAACGGACAGCAATTTCCTAGCAATTTGCTAACTGTGATGCTGGCTGCTGGCCGCCCCACCTAGAGTGTGATGCTGGTTGCCCACTTACAATTATTAGCTACAATTTCTTACCACTAGCCAACTATCTGCCCTATCTCACACCCATTATATGACTCAGTTAGCTTCTGAAATGAACTTCAGGAATGATATGCAGCAAACACATGAGATTGGTGAACTTCAAGACTTTTACAGTCACCTATCCCTCATTCAACATTCCTCCATCTCGGTTTTTAGGGTTTCAACATCATGTTGAGCTGACACGAATAGGAATGTTGCTTCTCATCATGGGCCAGTGCCTTATGGCAATTCAAACAATGTCAAAAATCTTTTCCAGTTTGTTGACATCAAGCCCTAGCTCTTCTTCAGCGTTTGTATACACCCTCTTGCAAGAAACCAAGGATGCGGATGTTTGCGATGAGGCTTGGCTTCAGATAACTGCATCCGTGAAACAAAGCATATACGCAATTGAGCAAGCATTGAATCCTGGAATTGGTCAATGGTGGGTGAAGCCTAGGGGCACATAACTGTGCGACAAATTTATCATGCACATTTACGAGGATAGATGGCAATCCTTCTTCCACATGTCCAAATTCTATTTTGAATGGCTTTGTGAAGTTCTCAAGCCATACATGGTCAAACAATATACAAGATATAGAGCACCTATTCTTGTAAATGTTCAAGTTGCTTAGTTGTTGTTCAAATTGGCTAAAGGTAGAGATTGTAGTGCAGTCTCAGAGTTTTTTGGGATTGGTAGAAGCATAGTGTATGGAGTTACATGCCAAGTTGTTCGACCAATCAACATTGGGTGACTGTTATGTCCACGTCCTGCATATAAGATTTGGCATAATCCAAGACTTGGATACACGGTACTCTAGTACGCGAGATTATTGGTTACGCCTCGTTATTCCGAACTAGGCCAGAAATGTAATGTGAGGGGCCCAAACACAATAGTGGAGCTAGTGCATGGGTTAGGACGGCTATAGTCTTGTGTAGAGTATCAATAGTAATGAAAAGCACTTTTGGGGATTTACCTAGCTTGCATGGGCACATGCACAGGTGAGGCCGGGGCCTATATATCCTAGTAGGAACTCACCCTCCTACCATTCCATTGCTTGGTTTTCATTACTAGTTTCCTCTCTCTACACCTACATCCTATCCCGTGGCTCAGTGGGTGATGCTATTGGAGATTGATCGGTGGCTTTTCATTGGTTGGGTGGTTTTGCTCCACCGTGTTCTCTTTGTGTTTGTCTTGTAAGCAGGATCTTGAGGAGCTTTCCCTTACAATGATATCAGAGCAAGGCTTACAAAGATCAGAGAACTTGGAGTTGTGAAGCTTTTCATCGGATCTTTGGTAGAGGATCGATCGGATTTCTCTTCCTAGTGGGGAGAAAGCTTCAAAGTGGGTGTTCTCCTAGTGTTTTCACTTGTTGACGCTTTTTAGGGTTTTATGGATTGATGTCGATGATAGCCAATTTGTGATGGATTTTCAGAGTTTTGCTTGTGTAGCTCAAAACTAATTGTAGATCTCTACGCGACAAGGCGTCGTCGTGGTGGCATGATCTGACAGTCAAACCCATGACCTGGGAAGCATTTGTGAAAGTCTTCAAGAAAGGTTTCATTATTGCGAATGACGTTGATTATTATCAAAAGTTCGTGAACTGCAAGATGGGGAGTAAGAGCTTAGATTCTTATATCTAGGAATTCATGGATCTCTGGAATCGAGTTTCATCATTCGATCCCCAATTGGCACTTTGGCAGTTTGTTCTAGGGTTGCCTGCCGATTATCAAGACGAATGCAAAAGAAATGTGCTTCAGAGCCTCAAATATGCTTGTGGGATAGCGAAAGCATATGATTCCACAGTGGTGGCGTCCAGGAAGCAATTTCAGCAAATTCTGACCACTTTGAAAACCAAAAAGGGGACGAAGCGAGGTCCAGACCGAGCTCCAAAGCATTTTGATGAATTGGATCAAATGGCATCATAACCGCCAAAGAAAAAGAAGATGACAGATGATTGAAATCCTTGGTAGTAAAGGTAAAACTCTGGAAATTAACCTGTCTGATGGCTAGTGTGAATATTCTTTTAGTACTTCTTCTTTCTTGCCCAATGAACTATTTTGGTTAACATACACAATTAAAGATCAAGAAGTTAGTATTTTATTAGAAAGTGGTTCTACTCATAACTTTATTAATTCTTGTCTTGTGGAGAAACTCAGCTTGACAACTGAAGCCAACAATCATAGATACAAAGTTTATCTAGTTTCAGGAGCAGAGTTGGAGACTTGGAACCTGAAAGTGCCGA
Organism: Diphasiastrum complanatum; assembly: GCA_029204225.1. Lineage (NCBI taxonomy): Eukaryota > Viridiplantae > Streptophyta > Lycopodiopsida > Lycopodiales > Lycopodiaceae > Diphasiastrum > Diphasiastrum complanatum. The sequence goes on along the minus strand of MU834432.1, from coordinate 12,018 downwards.
GTCTCCCAATGAAAATTCAAGATTATAGAGAATTAGTTAATTTTTTATGTTTTAGACCTAGCTCGTATATATTTGAATTTGGGTTATAAATGGTTATTTTATAAATCGCCTTCTTTGGCTATTGATTTTGAGAAACATGTTCTTGCTTTCAAGGAGGGGTCGGATGGAGTTTCTACAGTTAATACAATGGAAAGCATTTATTCACAATACGAAGGTTTTTCAATGTTTGCTATTCCTATTGTGGATGTTTCTGATGTGTATCTAAATGGTTGTGAATTTTCAGTAATTCTTAACTCAGTAAATTTAGGTCACAAACAAGCAATGAAAAATCAGATCATAAGTGAATTTAAAGATGTATTTCCATCAAAATTACCTCATGGTTTACCGTCGTCTAGGTCAGTAGACCAGAAGATAAAGTTAATTTCAAGAAGTCAACCAATCTCTAGACAACCTTATAGGTTTTCTCATAAAGAGGAAATATAGATTTCAAGTCAAATAGAAAATTATCGAAGGATGGAGGTTTTTGAATGTGCATGGATTACAAGGGGTTAAACAAAGTGACTATTAAGAATAAATATCCATTACCCAGGATGGATGACCTTGTAGATCGTTTGGGTGGGGCTAAATACTTCACTAAGATTGATCTCAGGACAAGGTACATCAGATTAGAATTAAAGCGGAAGATGTCCAAAAGATTGGATTTTGCACTAGATTTGGCCATTATGAGTTCTTAGTGTTGCCTTTTGAGTTAACGAACGCTCCAACAACGTTCCAGGAAATGAATGATTTGTTTCGTCCATTTTGGAGAAGTCTGTGGTAGTGTTTCTAGATGATATTCCCGTCTATAGTAAGACCTTCGAGGAACCCATAGAACATATCAGAACTGTCTTGATGAAACTCCGGTAGGAGTTACTCTACGCTAAGGAATCCAAGCGTGAATTCTTTAAGCATGAGTTGGTTTATCTAGGTCATAAGATCACTGCTTATGGGATCAAGATTGACAAGGATATAATTAAGATAGTGGTTTATTGGCCGATTCTGCAAACTGTTAAGCAAGTTAAATCATTCTTAGGATTTACGGTTTTCTTTCAAAAATTTATTGCATTGTTCGGACCGGAAGAAATTAGGACAGTGTTGAGACGAGTTTACAGAGCTAACAAAGAAAGATAAGAAGATTGTGGAATAGTTTACCATTTGAGATGGATTGCTATATCATAATGGGAAGGTTTGTGTACATGAGGACGATGAGCTCAAACGCAAGATTTTGTTTGAATGTCATGACATACCTTGTGCAGGACATCTCGATATACACATGACTCTTGACTTGGTTAGAAGAGAGATTTATTGGCCAGAACTCAAGCCATATGTCGAGTCATACTTGATCAAATGCAAGCCCTGTCAACTAGCTAGGGCTGAAAGCCTTAAGGCTGGTGGTTTATTACATCCATTGGATATCCCTGATAAGCGATGGGAGAGTATATCGATGGACTTTGTAATTGGACTTCCAAAGACCCAACGACAAAATGATTCTAGTTGGGTTGTAGTGGACAAGTTAACTAAGTTAGTTGCGTTTATTTTAATTAAGTCAATTGTTAAGGCTTCTGAATTAGCCTAGATCTTTGTTGGAAGATTATTTCAGTTGTATGGACTGTCGAGTGACAGATCCTAAGTTCACAGGTCACTTTTGGTTAATAGTATTCCATAAACTAGAAACTTCTCTTAGTTTTAGTTCTTCTGATCATCATGAATCAGAGGGCCAGACGGAAAGAACTAATCAAAGTATGGAAGACATGTTGAGGACATATGTTTCTCACAGGCAATCTCATTGGGAAGATTACATTCCTCTGATTGAGTTTGCATACAATAGTAGGAAGCATTCTGCCTACGCCTTTTATGCTTATGTACAGTTTTCAACCTAGATCTCATGTTAATGTGGAGATGCAATGTGTTAAGATCCAAAAGGTTGCGGATTTCCTGCATGATATTGAAGAAATGCTACAAGTGGCAAATGATAGTATCCGTAGTGCTCAAGATAGAGCTAATCACTATGTTGATCTTAAGAGATCTCCCAGAGATTTTAAAGTTGATGACTGGGTAGTCAGGATTGTACAAAAAATTGGTTCTTTAGCTTACGAACTAAATCTTCAAGGAAAATCTACTACACATCCAGTGTTTCATGTAAGCCAGCTAAAATTAAGTTCACATGAAGGATTTATCCCATTTAGAAGATTTTTCGCTTAGTGTACCTTTGGAACCTTAGAAAGTGCTCAGAACCAAAGACAAACAATTGAGAAATATCTCTGAGTGCTTGGTTAGGTGGAAGGGTCTGGACCGAGGATGATGATTTGTGGGAGAGAGTTGAGAGCATAAAGAAGAACTTCCCTAAATTTCCACTTATGAGGACAAAAGCAGTTCAAGGGGAGAAGAATATTGCATCCACGTCCTGCATATAAGATTCGGCATAATCCTAGACTTGGATACACGGTACTCCTGTATGCGAGATTATTGGTTACACCTCGTTATTCTGAACTAGGCCAGAAATGTGAGGGCCCAGACACAATAGCGGAGCTACTGCATGGGTTAGGATGGCTATAGGCATGTGTAGAGTATCAAAAGTCAGGAAGCACTTTTGGGAATTTACCTAGCTTGCATGGGCACATGCATAGGTGAGGTTGGGGCCTATATATCCTAGTAGGAACTCGCCCTCCTACGATTCCATTGCTTGGTTTTCATTTCCTGTTTCCTCTCTCTACACTTGCATCCTATCCTATGGCTCGGGGGTGATGCTACTGGAGATTGATCAGTGGCTTCTCATTGGATGGGTGGTTTTGCTCCACCGTGTTCCCTTTGTGTCTTGTAAGCAATATCTTGAGGAGCTTTCCCTTATAGACCTATGTTGGCTTGGGGAGGCACAATGCAAAGGGTCATGCAGGGGTCTTTTACACCAGTGGAATGCCGAATTGTCAAGGGGCCATAGATTGTTGCCACATTTCCATCTTCAAACCATTGGGGGCGATGGCCATAGGCTACTACAATCACAAGTCAAGGCATAGAATTCTACTACAGGCCATTTGGACACAAATAGGAGGTTCATAGATATTTTTGTTGGCTACCCAGGTTCTCTCAATGATAAGTGCCGCCTCAGACTGTTTGTTTTCTATAGTAAGGTCGACATTGGGGAGGTGTTCAATGGGTCTCTGATTTTGGCTAATTATGGTACTCGGTTGCCTCCATATGTTTTGGGGGATCAAGGTTACGTGCAAGCCCTGTAGTTGATGTGTCTTTACAAGGCTGAGGGAGATGGGGTTTTGAGCATGATACAAAAAAATTACAAGAAGAAATATGTCCATGGTCGTCTACACATCGAGCATGCATTCAAGATATTGAAAGACACATTCTGTCAACTCGAGGTGCCCTTTGTGGGTAGAGCCTGTTGCATTCTCCACAACATTTTGATCGACAACAAGGATATCAATCTTGAAACTATGGAGCTGCCTACTGAGGATGTGCCCGAAGACATGAGCAATGACGAGACTTGTCCTAGAGTTGCATGATTTTGAGAGTGGGGGAGTGTTACATACTTACTTACTGCAAACCTCCAAGTGCCGGTTAACCACAAGAGACCGAACGATTCACGTTCCACCCCGCTAATCCGGGTCCACCCACCGTGCCCTGGCCTGTGACCGTATCAAGCTGGATCCGACCTCCATCCCAGACGGCGTCCCATACCACCGCCTAGGCTCTCAGCCATCTCCTGCCTCACGCTAGCAATACATCCTGGCCGTGCACACGCTCTCCATCCACCTCCTCCTAGGTAGACAGAATGGATGGCAAATGAGTCCTCCTCCCCTTGTATACCTCCAAGGAGAGAGACTCCAAGCCATGTGCACTCCTGGATCATGACACATGGCAACCATGCAGGTTCACGAGTCACCGGTCAAGTCTACAGGCCCAATCATCGTCCAGTCTCAAGTCTGGGTTTGGGACCCAAGGGAGTTGGGTCCCTAACATTCCCTCTTCCTTAAAAAATTCCTTATCTAAGGAAGGAATCCAGGGAATCTCAGTTTAAGGTCAAGTTCCTTTTCCCAAGTATCATCGTCCTCGGAACTTCCTTTTTAACGAACCAGGTACTCAGTTACCTGCCGGTTTCTGAGTCCACGTTGACGTACATCAACAATGGCCTGTGGTTCAGTAGGTACAAAGGATGATAGGTCCTCCAGTTGAACTAAGTCCTCCTGAGGCATCAAGTCATCCTTTCCACCAAGTTGTTCCTTTAAACGACTAATGTGAAACACCGGATTTACCTTAACACCTTGAGGAAGTTCTAGCCGGTACGCATTCCGATGGAGTTTCTTTACTATACGGAATGGCACTCCGTAACGAGGTGATAACTTAGGACATTTTCCAGTCCTTAGTACCTTAGAATCTTTTGGAATTCTAAGATATACCCAAGCCCCCTCCTCATAGACCCTAGGTTGTCGCATTAGATTAGTGTAAAACTGGGCTCTATCTTGAGCCGTTTTTACGTTTTCGCGAGCAACAAGTAACATCTCTTGCATATCATGCAGGACCTCTACTGCTGCCTTACCCTTGAGGCCTTTGAGGCCCACTGAATTGGGAGCCCTGGGCTGGAAACCATACATCAGAGAAAATGGACTAAAACCCGTCGTTGAGTGCTTTGCGCTATTATACACAAACTCAATCAATGGAAGGTACCTTTCCCAATCCGACTGTCTTCTGGAAACATATGCTCGAAGCCTATCTTCCATAGACTGGTTTGTCCTCTCTTGCCAGTGAACTTTGGATCTCGATCACTAACAATGTCATTTGGACAACTTGAACAACTTTTCCACGAAAAGCTGCGCAAGTTCAGAAGCTTTGACAGTTTGCTTGGTTGGTATGAACTGCGCCATTTCAGTTAACCTGTCAACTATTACCCAAATGTCATCATTTTGCTTCCCTGTTCGAGGTAGCCCAACCACAAAGTCCATGGAAATACTTTCCCACTTTCTTTCGGGAATTTCCAGGGGCATTAACAAACCAGCTGCCTTAAGTCTTTCAGCTTTGTTAACTTTGCATTGCGCACACTTGCGAACATATGCCTCCACCTGACTTTTTAAATTTGGCCAGTAAAAGTTCCTTTTTACTAAGTCAAGTGTCCTTTGAGCGCCAGGGTGCCCTGCACACGAGCTGTCATGACATTCATGCAGGATTTGGGCCTTTATATCATCATTTTTTGGCACACAAACTTTTCTATTCCGGAAAATTAACCCATTCCTAATGAAATAGTCTCTTTGTATCTTGTCCTGAGGAGAAATCTTCTCATCACTAGATCTAGAAGAACCTGCCAGGACGTCTAGCCAAATACGACCGAAGTACCTATCGGTCTTACACAAATCTCTTAAGGACAGATACAAATCAGATTGGATCTCAGAAAAGCTTACCTGATTAACCTCTCCAATCCGGGTTACGGCATCCGCGACACTATTAGAAGTACCCTTCCGGTACTCAATGTCATAATGAAATTCTTGGAGCATCTCTGACCATCTGGCCTTACGACCCCTAAGGTCGACCGCATCGTTAATATACTTTAACGCTTGATGGTCAGTAACTATGGTAAACTGGAAGCCATATAAATAATGTCTCCAAACTTTCAGGGCATTAATAACAGCGAAAAGTTCCTTGTCATAGGTGGAATACCGCCTTTGAGCAGGGTCCAACTTTTTGCTTTCAAAAGCTACCGGTCTACCATCCTGATATAGGACTGCGCCTATAGCATAGTCACTGGCATCTGTTTCAAGTACATACGGCTTGTTAGGATCCACTATTTGTAGAATAGGCGCTGTAGTTACACAGTATTTGAGATTCTCAAAACTCTGATTCAACTCTTCAGGTAACTGGAGGACTGAACTTACTGTGCCGGCTAACTCTTTTAGCCCCCCTGAGGACATTCGTCAAGGCCAATGCAATTAATGCATAGTTCAAGATGAATCTATGAAAAAACCCCGTAAAGCTAGAAAAGGTCTTAACCTCTCGGATGGTTTTAGGGATAGGCCATTCACGTACTTGTCGGACTTTATTTGGGTCAATTTCCAACCCATGGTCCGAAATAATGTGACCAAGGTATAACAACCTTTTCTAGAAGAACACACATTTGGATCCTTATCAAAAAGCTTCTCCTGTCTAAGTAACCTTAAGACAGTCCTGAGATGCTCCTCATGCTCCTCCAAGGTCTTACTATAGATGAGAATATCATCTAAGTAGACTATTACGAACTTTCCCAGATATGGACAAAGAAGATCATTTATCATCTGCTGGAAAGTCGCTGGAGCATTTGTCAAGCCAAATGGTAAAACCAGAAACTCATAATGGCCGTACCTAGTTCTAAACCTGGTTTTTTCAATATCCTCAGTCTCTATGCGAATCTGATGATACCCTGATCTCAAATCGATTTTGGTGAAGTACTTTGCACCATGCAATCGATCAACCAGTTCATCCATTCGCGGCAAAGGATAACGGTTTTTAATCGTTAACTTATTCAACTTTTTAAAGTCCACACAAAGACGAGTACGTCCGTCTTTTTTATCAACAAGGAGCACAGGTGCCCCCTAGGGAGATTTACTAGGTCACATTCCTTCACGACATGACCTGGTTCCATGCAATTGAAGCACAGATTGTCGCTTCTGGCTTTCATGAAGGTTTCCTGGTCCAAGGTAGATCTTTTCTTCGATTTTCCTACTGAAGCCCCTTCCTTTGCCTTATCTTTCAATTTCTTTGGAAAGAAAGGCCTCTTACCCTTTACGTTGGGCAAGACACCAGTCTCAGGCTTAGCCATCGTACGAGTATCATCGTAGATTCTGGCGAAGCGAACAACATCCTCGAGGGTAAGAGGCTGGTTCCTCCTGACCTCTAGCTGGTAGTCTCTTGGCAACCCCAATATAAAATGCAACTTTACTAGCAAGTGATCTATTCTAGTTGCAAAACGAGAATAGACCTCTTGAAATTCTTGTAAATACTGATCCAGGGGCCGGTTCCCCATATGGATCGTTGCATATTGACGGTAAAATTCAAAATCATCGACTGCTAACAGCTAGCATCAAAGCATCAGGGTCTAAGACGGGACCGCCACTTGTCCTTTCCTGGACAATGCCACGTGGCAGGTCCTCCTTAGGGCCCCTACCATTTTTTTTTAAAAACTTTTACTTGAATTTTTTTAAAAAAAAAGCGGAAGGAAGAATAGAAAAAGACGCATAAAAATGCGTTTTAAACCCGATTTAAAATCCGTCAGAAGCGCCAAAACTTACAAGAGAAGCTCTACGGATCAACGCACCTGCTTTCAGCATGCAGTGGCTCTCATACCATATGTTACATACTTACTTACTGCAAACCTCCAGGGCCGGTTAACTACAAGAGACCGATCGATTCACGTTCCACCCCGCCATAGGACCTAATCCGGGTCCACCCACCGTGCCCTGGCCTGTGACCGTATCAAGCTGGATCCGACCTCCATCCCAGACGGCGTCCCATACCACCGCCTAGGCTCTCAGCCATCTCCTGCCTCACGCTAGCAATACATCCTGGCCGTGCACACGCTCTCCATCCACCTCCTCCTAGGTAGACAAAATGGATGGCAAATGAGTCCTCCTCCCCTTGTATACCACTCCTGGATCATGACACGTGGCAACCATGCAGGTTCACGAGTCACCGGTCAAGTCTACAGGCCCAGTCATCGTCCAGTCTCAAGTCTTGGTTTGGGACCCAAGGGAGTTGGGTCCCTAACAGGGAGGGGTCAGATGGGCATTGGCTGCTATCAAGTTACCACTTCGGATTTAGAGTTAATATATCGTTCCACTACTGGGTGGGTGTTACACTCTCTTACTGCATACCTCCAGGTGCCGGTTAACCACAAGCGACCGATCGATACACGTTCCACCCCGCCATAGGAACCCTCCGTGCCCTAGCCTGTGACTGATAACAGGCAAGATCCGACTTGCATCCTGGACAGTGTCCCATACCACTGCCAAGGCTCTTAACCATCACTCGCCTCAAGCTAGCACTCATCCTAGCTGTGCACACCGTTGTCCATCCACCTTCTCCTAGGTAGATAGAATGGATGGTAAATGAGACCTCCTTTCCTTGTATACCTTCAAGGTGGGAGACTCCAAGCCATGCGCACATCCTAGATTATGACACGTGACAACCATGCAGGTTCACGAGTCACTGGTCAAGTCAACAGGCCCAATTGTTGTTCAGTCTCAAGTTAGGTTTGGGACCCAAGGGAGTTGGGTCCCTAACATTCCCTCCCCAAAGACTCCTCTTTTAAGGAAGGAAATCTGGGAATCTCAGTCTAAGGTCACGCTCCTTTTCCCAAGTGTCCTCTCTTCGGAGCTTCCTTTCCAACGAACCAAGTACTCAGTTACCTGCCGGTTTCTGAGTCCACGTTGACGTACATCAACAATGGCCTGTGGTTCCGAAGGTACAAAGGATGTCAGGTCCTCAAGTTGAACTAGGTCATCCTGCAATATCAACTCATCCTTCCCACCAAGTCGTTCCTTTAAACGGCTATTGTGGAAACTGGGTGAACTTTGTTTGATTCCTTGAGGAAGATCTAGTTGATAGGCATTCCTATTGAGTTTCTTTACAATAGGGAAAGGCCCAGCATAACGAGGTGATAACTTAGGACATTTTTCAGTCTTGCGAACATATGTCTCCACTTAAGTTTTTAAGTTTGGCCAATAAAAATTCTTTTTTATAAGGTCGTGTTCTTTGTGAGCCAGGGTGCCCTGCACACGGGCTGTCATGACATTCATGCAGGATTTGGGCCCTAATATCATCATTTTTTGGCACACAAACTTTTCCATTTCGGAAAAGTAGCCCATTTCTTATGGAATAATCTCTTAATATCTTGTCCTGAGGAGAAATCTTGGAATCCTGCATTCCAAGTTCACCACTAGATCTAGAAGAACCTGCCAGGATGTCTAGCCAAATACGACCAAAGTACCTATCGGTCTTACACAAATCTCTTAAGGACATATATAATTCAGATTGGATCTCAGAAAAGCTTAACTGATTAACCTCTCCAATCCGGCTTAAGGCATCCGCGACACTATTAGAAGTACCTTTCCGGTACTCAATGTCATAATGAAATTCTTGGAACATTTCTGACCATTTGGCTTTACGACCCCTAAGGTCAACCGCATCGTTAATATACTTTAACCATTGATGGTCAGTTACTATGGTAAATTGGGAGCCATACAAATAATGTTTCCACACTTTCAGGGCATGAATAACAACAAAAAGCTCCTTGTCGTAGGCGGAATATCGCCTTTGAGTAGGATCTAGCTTCTTGCTTTCAAAAGCAACCGGTCTACCATCCTGATATAGGACTGAACGACTTTTTAGGATCCACTATGTGTAAAATAGGTGCTGTAGTTACATAGTACTTGAGGTCCTCAAAACTGATTCATCTCTTCAGTCCAAGTAATTGGTGGGCTGAATTTACTGTGTCGTCTAGTTCTTTTAGCCCCTTCGAGGACATTTGTCAAAGGCAATGCAATTATTGCATAACCCATGATAAATCTATGAAAAAATCCCGCAAAGCCCAAAAAGGACTTAACTTCCTGGATGGTTTTAAGAATTGGCCATTCATGAACTTGTCGAACTTTATTTGGGTCAATTTCCAACCCATGGTCCGAAATAACGTGACCGAGATAAAGCAATCTCTTCTGGAAGAAAACACATTTGGATTCTTTGGCGAAGAGCTTCTCCTGTCTAAATAACTTTAAGACAGTCCTGAGATGCTCTTCATGTTCCTCCAAAGTCTTAGGTAAACTATGAAAAACTTTCCCAGATATGGACGAAGAAGATCGTTAATCATCTGCTGGAAAGTTGTCGGAGCATTTGTTAAGCCAAATGGTAGAACCAGAAACTCATAATGGCCATACCTAGTTCTAAACCTGGTCTTTTCAACGTCCTCAGTCTTTATTCGAATTTGATGATACTGTTAGAAATAAATGACTATGCTAAAGTTAATCCATAGGTTACTTTGACCCAAAAGGTCGAGATTTGTGTTACCATGGGTATTTAGTTATTTAGGCCATCTTAAGTTTGTCTTAAGTTCAGTTGGACCCAATTTTGGTCATGTACTGGCTCGTGGGTCCTTAGGGGTCTAATTTGGTTTAGGGGCCCTATCTTGACTTTTGGGGGTGCCCTACATTTAGTAAGTGGTTAACCTTAGGGTTTGGTGGCATTTGGCCACATCCAGGTAGAGTACTTAGATGCTCATTATGTATTCCATTTTGACAGTTTGGCTAAGCATTGCTCTCCATTGCTCTTGTTGTTGTTCTCTCTCTCTCTCTCTCTCTCTCTCTCTCTCTCTCTCTCTTAGAGTTGGGCACCCAGCCTCTTCTCTCTTGTTTCTTGTGGAGATTGATTGATAAGTAGATCTTGGTGACTTGACTCTTGCTTTCCTACATGGTATCAGAGCTATCGGATCTGCAACAAGCTTGTATGCTGGCGCCCTATCAGAAGAGGAGCTTCTCTGCTTTTTGTTGTGAAATTTCAGCATCCTGCTAATCTTTCCAAGTGGAGTTTGGATAAGCTTTTGTCTCTCTTTTCAGGTTGAAGGAGGGCGCCCAACAGAGATCTTGGAGGAGCAATTTGTGGCACATAAAAATTAGAATCTCAAATCTGATTTTTATGCAGCCAGTTTTCAGTAAGTTTTGTTTGGAGGAGGGCGCCCAAAAATATGCTACTGATTTTTGGTTGTGGTGTCTCCTTATCTTGCTGTTTTTGTTTTCAGGTTTGCATTTGTGTAGGAGGGGCGCCCAAAATTCAGCAAACCCTATTCAGGGTTAGGTCAACTTGTGGCTGGAAATTTGCAGATTCTCAGCAAGCAGTAGGGCGCTTTCAACAGCCCTATTGGAGTGTGTGTTGATCACACTATTTGGCTTCTTAATTGGGTTTCGGTGTAGGCTTCAATCGAAGCTAACCTAATTTTCAAGAAGCTGGTTTTTTTGTGCAGAAAGACAGCCATCTATCCATTATCTTTTGGGCACTTTGGTTGCAGATTGAAAGACATCTTGTGCTCCTACTTGCTGCAAATTTTTTGAGTAGATTTGGTTGTGGAAAGGCTCTCTTTCCTATCTACTACAAGCTGAAATTCTGTTGGAGGTAATGGCTAAAGAATCGGAAGCTATCAGTTCTTTGTTTAGTGAAGATCGGTTGGATGGCACAAACTACTCCTTGTGGAGTTACATGATGAAGAACCTTCTCATAGCGAAAGGGCTGTGGGATTTGGTCAATGGTGATGAGGAAAGGCCTCCGTCTTTGGCACCTCCTACACCTCGTGGATCATCATCGTCATCATCTTCTACATCTTCGGAAGAACAAAAGAAGTGGGATAGAAGGGATGCACAAGCACATTCTATGGTTGCTCTTGCTGTGAAAAGATCTATCTTATCTCATATTAGGTCTTGTAAGACATCTAAAATATTTGGGATACACTTTATACTACGTATAGAGTCAAAAATGTAGCAAGAGTGGTGTATCTCAGAAATTGGCTTTCTTTGTTGAAGATGCAAGAAGGGGATCGAGTGACCAATCACTTGACAAAGATCAAGAATATTCCTGAGGAGCTTCTCAATATTGATGAGATAATTGAGGATGCTCAATTTGTTTCCATTACTCTCAACTCATTACCTTCCTCTTATCTTCCATTTGTTTCATCTTTGAGTATCTCTCTTAGGGGACATCAACTCTCCTTTGATGAACTTGGTGGGCTGCTTCTTCAAGAGGAGCAAACGAGGCAAAGGAAGCAAGGTACAATGTGCGGATAATGCATTTTATTCTGTTCATGAATTTGGAATTGTAGCCATCATTCTGCCTAATGGTCTATTAAGAATGTAGCCATTTTTCTTAATTGAAATTGGAATTGTAGCCATCATTCTTAAGATCTTGGACAACCAAGTGCGGTGTCGGAGGATCTTGGACAACAAATTGTAAGAAGAGACATGGCTG
>MU834431.1:0-47035 GCA_029204225.1 Diphasiastrum complanatum | reverse complement strand
AGAATTGAATGTATGTATTGATGTTTGTTATGTTTTTTTGATTGATTGATGATGAGAAGTCTATAATAAATGATATCACTTACCATTGAGGATGTTATCTTCTTGTTGAGTGATAAGCCATTTTGTGAGAGAATTTTGAGAGCTATCTAAATATGAAAATCCACTCGGTCGGTTATAATCTTAAATATAATTGTTTGCGTATCATTGAGTAACTTTTTTGATGGAAAAGCTTTTCAAGAATTAGATCCTTGTCCTCTTTGAGTAATCATCTATGAATGTCCTTGGGCCGCATAGGTCACTATGTATTAGCTCAAGTGCCTTCTTCGCTCTTGCGGTTCCACCCTTCTTGGATTTCCCTTACGGTATTTTCCCATCATGCAACTTTCACATATAGAGTGTTGCTCATCTCGTAATGCAGGTAAACCACTTACCATCTTCAGCTTAGCCATCAGAGGAAGCTCCCGTAGTTTAGATGGCCCATCTTACAATGCCACAATTCCGATTGAGATGCAATCGATGAAGCTAAACCGTACTCGCCAGGTTTGGCCACATCCAATTTGTAAAGACCACAATTATTGTCACGATACTATGCTGCCACTCTTTGTAGTCATGATTCATATCTTTCATCAAGCAACCGTCCTTGACAAACTCAATTTTTAAACGTTGATTTGCCATGACCCCAACAGAAAGCAAGCAAGTTGGTAAGTCCAGGCACGTAAAGCACATTGGGGATGTCCTTTACCTTACCATCAAGAAACTGTACCGGTTCATTGTTGACCACTTGAATTTGGGAACCTTGTCCATTGGCTTGCGTGACCTTTCCATTATGGATTGGTGAGTTCATCTCAAACCAATCACGCCTTCCAGTCATTTGCCTAGTAGCACTCGATCCGAGTCAATGAACCATCTCACGTCATCATCAATCTGTGACGCTAATGCCAATGAGAACACATTGGTCTCATCCTCTACATAATCGTCGGCTATATTGCCTTATTGAGTGATATGCTCTGATACCACTGATGAGAAATGGTTCGCTGTCCCAAAACTGTTGTGAAACGATTTCGGGAAGGCGAAGCAACCACGACTTAATGCGATTCGGATGGAGTTCAGATGTGGTCGCTGGACACTGCCAACTGAATCACTCCTACAGTCCTCCAGAATGTAGTTAGGCACTGCTGATCTATGTTTATAAATTAATGCAACATTCAACGAATTCAACCAATGTGCAGAATTGAAATTAATGGGAGAATCAGACACACGAATAACAACAAACATATTTGCATACAAGATCATACAATGTAAAAGAAGACATGTGCACAATGGCTACAAGATCATCTATTGATTTTCTTTGATTCTTCAAGCACTGCATGCAGATCCAAGCAGTGCGTTGGCTGTGAGATAAATACAGTTCTCTCACGAGTGGGTGTCTCACTTACTAGCGGACTTGTGGATTTCTATGGATCCTGATCACAGAATTCGTCTCGCACCCAGGCGAATTTTTCGTCTGTATTTCGTCTTGGTTGCTTACAAGCATCAGACTACTTCATTGTATGTATACTGTCGAGTATCATTCAGTAAGTATATAGTCGTTCTATGTAACCTTTAAGATTAGAGTAATTAAGCATCTACAACTAATCAGGAGATTACAAGAGTGGCAGATTAGCCACGACCTAGAGTGTATCTGCTGACGTCATGCCATCAGGTCAGATATCTGTACTTTTGGGTACTTACATGATCTTTGCTAGTATACTTTGGAGCGTGAAGGCCGCGAAAGTTTCGTGACGTTTTTCGTGTCGCATCGTTGGTTTCGTTTTCGTCGTCTGACTTTTTTCGTGTTGGACCGCAAAAGATTCTCGTTCACGAATCTTTCGTGTTCGTGTCTTCCCGTTAGGTGTTCGTGAAACTTTTGTGCTTCGTGTATCTTGACTTTCGTGTTCGCGAACATCTTCGTCAGGCAGAGGGCTGAAAGCTAGCAAGGCTTTGTAAATAGAAATGTTTTGTTTCTTCATTCACGTACCAAATAATTTATCTTTTCGGATGGATATCATGTCATAACTTAATTGATACTTCTGAATTGGTCCAAGGAAACTAAATTTTAATTTTTTATGTGAAAATGCTAATTTAGGCCATTTGACCTCCTTTAAAGGCCATTTGAAAGTGATTTTTTTTCTATGAAATCATGTTAAGGTATAAAATTCAGGCCTTCTCAAAGATGGAAAAAAAAAAACGTATCATGGAAGCCAATTTTTCATTTTTTTTTTGTCCGAAATCACGATTTCTGGCCATTTCACTTCATCAGAAGCCCAAAAAAAAAACATTTCAGAGTGATTTTCTTTTCATAATCTTGGTAAGGCGCGATTAGGGGCCGTTTGACTTCTTGGCCTTTGCTCTGAAACGTTTTTTTTGGCCTTATAATGAAGTGAAACGGCCAAAAATCGTGATTTTGGACTAAAAAAATGAGAAATCAGCCTCTGGAATACATTTTTGTTTGTAAATTGAAAAAAACAAATTGACTTCTAAACACTTGTTTTTAGGTTTTTGGCCGTTTCACTTCAGCAGAAGGCCAAAAATAATGTTTCGGAACAAACAAATTTTTTTTTTTTTTCATAATTCGCAGGCCTTACCGTGATTATGAAAAAGAAGAAACTTTTTTTTTTTGGCCTTCTGATGAAGTGAAACGGCCAAAAATCGCAATTTTAGAGTAGAAAAAAATGAAACATTGGCCTCCGGGGTACATTTTTTTTTTTTTTTTTTAGGTGTGATTTTCATCTTTGAAGGCCTGATTTCTATGCTTTATGGTGATTTCAGAGAGAAAAATAAATCACTTCAAAATACAGTAGGCTGAAAATTTAGGCTATTTGACCAAAATTCACACTTTTGCTTAAAACTACATTTCTATCTATATAGTTTAGTAAATAGGTAAACAAGCTCTTAGTAGTAGTCTATATGATAGTAGGTACTATTTGTGTAGTTATTGTTGGCTACTAGGTACTGTGTGTAGCTATTGTTGATTACTAGGTACTTTCAAGTGTATCCATGTAGGCTTAATGTAGGGTTAATGCTAGAGGTGTACTTTGTGGTCCCACACTTGATTAATCTGCACCATTGAATTTGCCATGTCATATGGACCATTCCTGCTCAATTGTCACACTTTTATTGGTATATGTGTCGTCATTAACACTAATCCAGATTAGTGAAGAGGCCCTTTTTGAGTTCAAAATTTTTTGAGTTCAAAATTTTTTGAGTTCAAAAAGGGCCCTAATGCAAAATCAAAGCACAATAAATTTCAACCAAACCACACCAAATTTAGATCAAATCATCCATATTGGACTTGAAAAAGACCAATGACTCTAGAGATGGAATGGATTTGAAAAGATTTGATTGCAAACAATGTCCTATTTCCTTATCACTTGACTAGCTTTCAAAGAACCTTTTAAATTTTGGACATAACACATGAGATCAAGGGAGTTAAGCCAAAAAAATCTAAAAAAATATCATGTGGGCAAACCTACCAACCCTCAAACATTAGATCCATACATCAACAAGATACATCAACAACTCTTGGAGGGCTTGGATTCTCAATCTGCACTTGATGCTCTTTCTACAAGATGCATTAACAACCCTTAGGGGCTTGGTCTTCTCAATCTACACTTGATGCTCTATCCAACAAATGTCTCCTTGGACTCAGTGGATCAAAATTAAGATTGCTACAAATTTCCAAAGTGGATGCATCTCACACGTGGCCTGTACTTTTTCACACATTAAATTTTCACATATGATCCAAGAAATCCATCAGAACTGGCAATCATTAGCCAATTTGAAGCCAAAAGACAAAAGGGATGCAAGAGCACTCTCTAACCTAGATTTTTCACTCAAAATCTTGCTTCATGGAGATCAAACTTCAAGCATGCATGTACCTAGGTTTTGATACCATGTCAAAAAAGTGGATTTGAGGACCTTACTGATGGGGCAAGGGAGATAGAAGAACGCGAACGGAAAGGAGAGCAAGAATATTGCAGAACAGCTCTCCCGTTGTAATCAGCTGCTAAATGCAATGCAAAACAATCTAATAGACAACTTATGCTAAATGTAATCACAACTTTAAGTGTTCTAATTTCCCAACATGATTTTAAAAATTAATTCATACTCTGAAACAAGAGTACAGTCCACCGAAGAGATTAGAGATGGTTTGTATGTGGTACTACTAAAATCAAATTCAACGTGAAGTATAGTTCTGAAATAAATGAAAGAACAATATGATAACGCGAGCTCCTCGGGCGTCTAAGACAGCCATCGTCTGATAAAAAACGAAGGAGTTGTAGACGTCTGTGTTCTGATCAGAGTGAGTAAACAAGCGCGATCAAACAACAATGAAAGTGCATTCAATCAGAACAAGCATTCATCTATGTTGTACACAGATAAAAGCAAGTTGTTGCTATATTACACTGAAGCACAATACAAAATAGCAATTACAACAAAAAATGATGGCGTAATTGGGAGGCTCAAATAATGTGTCTCATGGTCGGAGCAACACGTAATCTGTGCTTAGATGATCTATTTATAGACTTCATCCGTGTGTTAATTACATTGAATGCTTGTCACCTAATTAGGAAAGTCGTTGTACTTGGAAGTATATGGCTTTTGTGACAACTGTACACAGTATTTACGGTCAATAATTTAGCATCGTTGACGCAGACAAGGACATTGCTGGAACGTTCCTCGTTTATTTTAGACGACCTTCGAGATTTTTCTCTCTCTTCTCATTTTTCGCAAGAAGCCGAAGGTGCCCTCAAAAAGACGGTGATGTCTTTAAAATAGTTTAACGCATGAAAATAGATGACTTTCGGGATTTTCTCTCTCTTCGCATTTTTCACAAAGAGCCGAAGGTGTGTTAAAAACAGTTAAACTTTTGAACTATGCAAGTGTCGAGTTGCGCAAGTAATTCATAACTGGGGTACCGGAAAAATCACTTTTGAAAATCGCGAACGTGCAGTTAAAGTTGATCCTACGACTTGGACTATCAAACCAGTGGTTCAAATAGCTAATGACGATTTATCAACAACGGATCACACTTGTGATCGACTAGAGAAAAAATTGGGAGTTCACTACAATTCTCAAACGGATACGGTCAATTGGAATGAAGCTCTTGCAACAATTGATTGTACAACATGATATATGTGTCAACAAGATATTCAAATCAGAGATGAGGGAGATTTCTTTATTAGATCGAACTTTGGATACGCCATTCACGTTTCCACTAAATGTGCTGAATGTAGCCTGGATATCAACGGAACCTATACCAGATCCAATTGAGGATGATCTCATACCAGTGAGCCATGCCTTAACTTATGATGGCAATGCAGAACTTACGGATGAACAAATTCTACATCATATGGATCCGACCAAATTTGGAGTACATAATGTTCCTGATGAACCAACAATCAAATCACCCAAAGCAGTTATATTGAAGGGAGATAGGATCACAGGGTCGATGACGAAGAAACAAACTAAGCAACATTATAATACGGTCCTAAAATAGGAAAATCTCCCTCAAAAGATCAATTCAAAGGAAGTGCCACCTCTATTGGATAAAGGCAAAAGAAAAGTCAAGAATGATTCTTCAAGTCAGATTTCCAACAAGACATCATCGTCTAGGAAGTCTTCACCTGTGAAGAAAGATTTATTATCCCGAAAGTCATCACTTCCACGATCAATTCCTGCTAAGAAGGCTAAACGAAGATCCAAGACAAGTCATTTCAAAAAACAACGAGCAAATGTAGTCCAACATGATATGCCAGAGCATTTTAAACGTTATACACTTTCATCCTGCTGCACAAGGATCTCAGGCCCGATACATTATCGTCGCAACTGATTATATGACCAAGTGGGTTGAAGCCAAAGCTATCAAAGTGGCTGATGCGAAATCTACGGCCAAGTTTCTTTATGAAAATATTATAATCAGATTTGGATGTTCGATTGAAATTGTCAATGATCGGGGTACACACTTTGTTAATCAAATAATAAAGTGTTTACTGGAAGATTTTTTTGTTATACACAGATTTAGTACTCCCTATTATCCTAGAGGGAATGGCCAAGCTGAATCTTCCAATAAGATTCTTTGCACCATTATGAAAAAGACACCTGAAGCGAGTCGGTCTAATTGGGAACATAAACTGTATGCAGCATTATGGGAATTCAGAACCGCTTACAAAAATAGTACAAATCAAATACCTTTTCAACTGGTTTATGGTCAAGATGCTATTATGCCAATTGAATTTTTAATCCCATCTTTATGCATAGCAGCAACGGAACGATTAAATGATGATATGTCTTTACAACTCCGTCATGAAGCGTTGCACAAATTATGTGAAACTCGATTGATGGCAGTTCTTGCCTTAGCAACAGAGAAAGCCCGCCGCAAGGCATGGCGCGATCGTCGATTGCACAAGAAAGATCTAGAAGCAAGAGATCTTGCATTGATGTACAAAACCAAGCTGATCAAGGGTAAGTTGAAGTTTACCGAAGAAGGCCCGCATAAAGTGAAAGAAATCCTGAACTATGGTGCCGTAATTTTTGAGCACTTGGATGGAAAACAATTTGATACTCCGGTAAATGACAGCCGATTACGCAAGTTTTGGCAGTCTGCTCCACCAGTTCAGCAAGCCTGATCTCAATATATTTTTTAATTTTATTTGTTTTTCAATTTTTTGTTTTCAGTATTTAATTTGCTGACTTTTTTGGAAAAAGACAGTTACAAAAAAAAAAAAAAAAGAGAAAAAAGGGAAAAATAAGGAAAGACTGAAGAGCAAAAGTCGGGAAGTCATCAACATAAGGAAAAGGAAGTACAATATTTTTTTTTATGGAAAATGCCTTAGAAAACCACTGTTTTGGGCAGATTTGGCCAATATAGTATCAGAAACCTTCGCTGAGCTCTCAGACTGTACATCCACCCTTGATTTATCTAAATTGAGGTGGGCAAAAGTTCCTGACAAGAGAAAATTTAATTTTTTAGCTAGGCGAATGTTCAGTGATATGCCATTTTGGGAACCTTCGTCGAGCATCATAACCTCATTATGAACCTTCGCCAACCTGCTAGATGATCTTAAAATGTCAAAATTAGGTTGTCCATCGGTTCAGATTGTGAAAAAATGCATTTATGACAATACCTGAGCGAAGGACCCTCTTGGGCAAAGGTTCATCCTTCGTCAGACCTGAAAAACATTCGCCTGATAGGTTCAAATCCCTAGAAACTTCCGTCGAGATTTTTATAGCCTTATTTTATAGTACTGTATATGCCTGTAAATTTTTGTTCAGAACTGATCAGCCAAACTACTATTCAGTGTAATGGACCCACCAAATTCACCTATAAGTTGGCTGAATTCGATTCATTCCTCACTTATGCTAGTGAAGCTCTTGTGAATTTTTCTTGCTACCAAAGCCTTCCAAATTTCCTGCATTGCCTTTTGATACACTTTCACGTGTTTATAATTCCTTTCTGATCATCATGTCTTCTACCGATACTTCCCAGTCTCCACGCTATACTATCCATCGTGATGTCCCATCTGCAACGGACATCATGATTCTTCCTAGCACAAGCATGGTCACTCAGTGGATGACCCTTGCGGAGCCTCTACTCACTGCAATGGGTATTCATGAGAGAGCCTTTTCGGGATGCATCAATATGGATTTCATCACTCTTGCCTTCAGTACGTGGAAGGAAGAGAAATCCAAGTTTTATATCACCTTCCAGGGAGCCACACACAAGGTGCGCATCACTGAGGCCGCACTTGTAGCTATAGGAATCTCACCCGGAATGCAAGCCTCACCCAATCACAAGCACGCCAAATAGGCCATCAAGCCATACATTGACCTCACCAATGATCTGCACTGGACTAATGATGGCTACCTTCTGGAAGCCATCATTGAGGCTTCCATCCACGCAGCTGCCCAACTGTTGAATCATTTTCTGATGGTTGGCAACCTTAGGAAAGATCTCATCACATCTCAAATCCTTCACAGGATAGTGGAGTCCCACACCAAGTTGGCCAAAGCCCCTCTTGAACCATATAACTGGTTCAATACTGTTTCTGGTGAGCTCAAGCGAGCTATTAAGGCCAATACAAAGCAGCAGCTTGCTATTGATTCTTTATTGTCCCTCTTAGCCGCTTCTCACTTAGAAAACAGAATCCATGGCTTCCACCTGGATTTCATGCTTTCGGTTTACGAAGAAGCACCGGCAGAATCATCCCATCAGGCCTCAAGTTCTCATAGTCGTCGTCGTCCACGCAGCGAGATCCTAATTTCTGACTCGCCTTCCGCGTCACGACGTCGCACTAGGCATACTTCGTCAACTGCGCTTCCACCCCCTGCTGCTGTTCACACTGAACTTCCCATTCCCCTCGCCTCTGCTCCCATACAAGGATAGTCTGTGACCATTGGGCCTACCATTCCCATCACAGCTGCCCAGGCCGCCTCAGCCCCGCACACCGAAGCAACCTCACCCAACACATAGTTCTTCATGGATATGTTCGATGATTCCGACCCCTTTGGGGCCACCGACATCTTTGAAATGCCCCAGAGCCCAGCGTCCTTTGAACCCCAATCCCCTAGAAGAAGATTCGGGCATATCCATGAAACCACGGTGCCTGAAGGGTTTGAAGAAGAGGATACTTTTGAAGAAGAAGAGACCTTGGCACCTATTTCACGCCTACCAAGGACAGTACCATCAGGTTCTCCTGCTGCTGCCACCTCCACGATCGTAGATTCTGGTGATGCTCTAGGGTTGGTTTCAAGCCTTGGGCAAGTGATCCAGTCTATGCTGGATAAGAAGAAGGGAAGGGAGCAGAGGATCTCTGATCTAAGATCCGAAAACACTTTGATCAGTCAGAAAATTGTCCAGCTGGATCGAGAGTTGAAGATAGCCAAACAACATGAAGAAAAGGCTGAAAGCGAAAAGAATTTGGCCCAGCAACAAGCTGATCGCTTGGAAACCTAGATCAGCTCCCTACAAAACGCCCTGACAACCGCATAGGATCAGGTAGATAAGGCAGTGCAAGATGCCAAGCAATAGGTGCAGCTGTTGAAGGGGCAATTATAGATGGTCGAACAAGATCGCACACGGCTTCAAGGTGAATTGGATGCGACCACCCTTGAGCGTGATGCCTATCTGCAAACGCAAATACCCGATCATCCGGTCACACCGATGGAGATTGTGTATTTATTCAAGAAAGTAGAAACATACAAAGTAGCCCTTCAGGGATTCCAAAGCCGCTTTGATAGGCTCAAAGGAGCAACTTCAACCGAGTTGGCAAAGGCAAAAGAGACCATCACCATCTATGAAAAAGCAGCCGCTCAAGTGTTGGAAGTCAGACCACAAATCCCTGTCCTGGTCATGCCGCAATTCTCCCCTTCACGCCAAGAAGCTGTACAAATGGATACAGGGGTTGATTCGAGCATGGACCAGGGGGGGAGCTCTAGATCTAGCAGATCAACCGGCAACCATACTGGCAGTACAAGCGGGTCCATCCTCATCAAGGACAAGCCATTTATTTAGAAGGCTCATCAGCGTCGAGGACCAAATCTAGACCTTCTTAAAGCAACATCCGCATGAGTCCTCGCGTGGTGGATGGGTTCTGAAATTTAAGACCTCCGAGATCGAGGCCGACAAAGAATTGGACAAACTACCTACATTGGGCGAGCAGCCGGCATGGAGAATCACGGTTTTGGAGAAAACTCCGGAATCAATTAGGAGTTACGTTGCCACCCCTCGCCAGTTGCAGGTAGATCCTTATTACGTGCCAATGCTGCGAAGACATAAATGGAAAGATTTGGGATTGGCTATGGACAAAATCACCATCCATACGCCCAATTGGCCAATCATCGATCAACCTTACAGCTGGAATATTTCAGTGGACTTCCACCATGCCTTACAAGCATATCATAGAGAGTATGTCCACTCTCCAGATCCAATGGTGCGACAATTAGCAATGTTTGCTAAAGATCTAACTCTGTTGGCATCAGTGGCAACTAAATAGGATGATTGCCTTCCTACCCTGGCATTCGATCCAAATAAGCCGATGGCCTCAGAGCAAATCAAAGATCAGCTACCGATTGCTTGACTGTATTTCCGCGCAGCTATGATGGGAGGCTCTTGGGAATCCCGCTTCACCTCATGGACAGCTTCCAAGTGGATTGCCGGAGCCCACCGTTGTTTCCTGCCACACAACTTGGATTTCAATACTGCACGCCTTGGCTCTATGGAGAAGGTGCAATATCATTTAATTAAGATTCGACGCGAAGCCAATAAAAGTCCCCAATAACTGCATATTGCAGGTGTCGTGGGATCGCCACCAGGTTTGGTGGGGGATACTGTTGGAGGGTTTGCAGATCCCAAGGCAACCCTAACCCTAGTTAATAAGTGAGAGGGATTTGGCACCCTGCGTGTGTAAGTCCAACCCGATGATCACATAGTTATTTGATTGATTAGCTAAAAGTTAATAAAAGGACTTTAGGCCTTTTTGCGGGATTTGCAGGGCCTAAATGTCAAGTTAGTGAATAAGTTGGGTTTCCCTCCAATTTTGATGGTTCCCACACTTTTTTAAATTTGAATAAAAAGAGAGGCAAGACTGGACCAATAGGATTCAGAGGCCAGGGTCCTCCTCTCTACTATAAAAAGGGACCAACTCGAGTTGCTCTTGATGTTCATTTCCTCATTTCAATAAAGCAGAATGGTTCTCTTTAGAAATGGATTGATGAATGTCCTTGCTCTTCCTCTCTTTTCCTCCATTTCTCATGCTTTCTTTGGATTTTGCTAATTGTTGGATTTGATCATTATTGGGATTGCTATTTCTTATGCTTTTTGTGAGAGAGAAAGGGAGAGAGAGAAGAGTAAGTTTCTATCATTGTTGTGGATTTAGGGTTAATGGATGTAGTGTCAATGCTTAGTGTTAATGGATGTTAGTGTTAGATCCTCCATTCATGTTGAAATCTAAACTATACTATTGCTCTCATGGGAACGAACCTACGCGTGACAACTAACTCCGTCTCTTTGATGCTAGATTGACTAGATCTTGGATTCAGGTTAGCAAGGAAAGAAACCCACTACAATGATATAGCCGGCAGTGACCAGCAATCATATATGAATCCCACACGAATTGATTTTATTTGCAAATGCTTTCGCTTTGTGTTTCGCTTCATTTCGCTTCGCGATCGCTTGGCTATAAGTGTAAATCAATTTCAAAGCTCACTTAAGTTTTGTTTCGTTTCGTTTCATTTCGTCTCGTTACAGAGCTTGATTGATCTTTTCGTGAATTCTTCTCTTTCATCTTGGTTCGCTTCATTTTGTTTCGTTGCAGAGCTTGACTAGATCACAAATTCTTCTTAAGCAAAAATTATTCGTGATCATAACAGTTTCGCGAAATTGTTCGCGAATCGCTCAAAAAAGTTCTATCAGTTCGTTACCAGAATTTTACTGGAATTTTGAATTTGCATATCTAGATTTTTCACATCACTTGATGCTGAGGGTGTTCATGGCAAATGCTTTGCCATCTCTCAATCTCCACTTGGTGGTGATGGCTGCATCATCTTCTCGTTTGAGCTCTGTGCTATCAACAATGTCCCACAATTCTTTGGCTAGAAGTATAACCTTCATCTTGAATTTCCAGAGATGGTAGTTATCTCTATCGAGTTTGTCAATGTGAGATGAACTGGATGATGGATCCATTCTGGTTGAACGAGATTGTTGGTAGAAACAACGATTGTAGGTATACTGTTGGCTGCGTGTTTGCTAGAAGATGTCTTGATAGAAACAAGACTGATAATCTGCAGTAGAAATGTAGATTACTGAAACACCTGCTCTGATACCATGTCATAAAATAGCGGGGGCGTGAGCGGCAGCGGAAGCTCAAGGATTTGATCGAGGCGTGTAGGAACGGAAATGCAACAGTTAGCAGGAGAAATATTCAAGTAGAAGAATTCACACAGATTGCGCAAATGAACGACGCAATAGTGAGACAAAAATTGCACTCTGATTAATATCAATAGTGAGTACAATGGCTTGAAGTAATAACTTCAGCTTGATGAGCGCGATGACACTGGCTACAGAAAACTCTGATTGAAAGAGGAAATCAATTACCCTTACATAACTTGATTCAACTAATATATAGATTTACAAGTGTCCAGAGGAAAAATATCTTGTGCCTTAACTGCCATTTTCTCCAGTTTTGCATCTGTACAAAGTTGGTAACCGCCCTTGGATATTTGTTTCTCCAACTGTTTTAGGGTTGATGATAAGTTGTCGACGTTGGTCTGCCAATGTAGGAAAAACCCAAAAAATCCGAAGGTGCCCTTAGACTGAAGGTATGCAAATCCTGAAGGTGACCTTAGACTTAAGGTATGTAAATCCTGAAGGCGCCCTTAGATTTAAGATGCGAAAAGGCCGAAAAGTGCCTTAGACTAAAGGCAACGAAGAAGCGGAAGGTGCCTTAGACTAAAGACAGCGAAAATGCCGAAGGTGCCTTAGACTAAAGGCAGCGAAAAAGCCGAAGGTGCCTTAAAATGGTTTCTAAAGCATTTTGGCCACTTTGTGGCTTTTTTCCCGACGGGGCGAAAAAGGCGAAGGTGCTTTAAGAATGGTTTCTAAGTCATTTTGGCCAGTGTGTCACATTTGCACGAAAAAGGCGAAGAAGGTGGAAAAAGCAAAGGTGCCTTAAATCGTTTAAGGCACAAGGGAAAAATCTAAAGGAAAAAAATGTGAAGGTTTGAAATCATGTTGTCGGCCTTCCGTTTTCAAGATGCTCATTATTTAACGATTTTTTCTT
Source organism: Diphasiastrum complanatum (assembly GCA_029204225.1). NCBI lineage: Eukaryota > Viridiplantae > Streptophyta > Lycopodiopsida > Lycopodiales > Lycopodiaceae > Diphasiastrum > Diphasiastrum complanatum. The sequence continues at coordinate 34,217 of MU834431.1, read as the reverse complement.
TAAGGCTAAGCATAAGAAATCTAACAAACTAGACGTACTCACAATTAGCATCACAATAAAAATGATTATCCTTTGAATCACATTTGACTTCATATAGAAGAATCTCATGTTAGTTGTTGGCATCATTTGGTCCTTTTTACTGATGATGCAAGCATTTGCATGGTGGACGTACTCATAAATTTTGAATTTGAAGTAGAGAGAGCTTTGGAAAGGACTATTGACAAAGTCAACAAATATGTGCAAGAATGATCAAATTCAAAAGATGTGCAAATTAGCACAAGCGAACATGTAAGAGAAAATAGCTCCAAGGGGAAGAAGAATTTTAAGTTATGATCGCCACCTAGGAAGTTATCCTAGAGAAGACAACAACTGCATATGGGGCAACATGAAGTAAATTTTCAATGATTTTCATATACAATCAACTTTTTTTTTCATGGGCACAAGAAGTGTAAGTGAGATTTTGCCTAGATATTGTTTGAAGGCTTGATAAAGAAAGAAGCTCAAATGAATATCCAATTTATGTCAAGTTGGATGTCATAAAAGTTAAGGCAACATAAAAAGGAAAGCATAATTATTGATTTGGATGCCTCACAATGATTTTTTTGAGGAAATAAAAATATATGTGACATAGTCAAGAATGAATCATATGATATATATCAAACTTGTGTGATTCCATGATTTCAAAAAGCATAGAGTTTGGCAAAAATAAGGTGACGCATGGAGTCAAAAGAGAAGACTCAAATCTCTTTTCATGATGTAAAAGATAATGAGGATGAATCATTATCAACAACAATATGATCAAATAATTCATACTCTCCCAAAAAATTTGTGAAGTACATTCATAACATCGTTGATAATGTTGCAAGATAATAGATATTCTTAAGAAAAAATCACAGCTTCAAACAAACCGAATGTTTATTAAGGAGATTTGGTGCTTGTGACTTCATGTGAAGTTGTAGAATTAACCATGCTTACTTTAGACAATAATGTATGTCTTTCTTTGACCTTCATGGAGATTTGGCAAGCAATTGTATTAGCACACTCATGAATTAACATGGTTCGAGTGTTCTCGTATCATTCTTAGAAGAAAACAGCCAAAACATGAAACTGGGTGTCACCGAGAAGATTACATGATATCTCGATGGTACTGTGAATCGGTAGGCAATGACACATGCACACGCCCAAGTCAAAACTTTCAACTTAATGCCATGATTAATTTGAATTCAATTTTAGTTGGGCTTTTGGTTCTATCTCTTATAACCTTTTTGGTGTCTTTGATAGTTCTACACTTGTTCATGTTCTCAATAGCACAACAATTGAGAGTACAACATGAAAATATTTTGTGGTGAACAAGATGCTTCCTGAGCTCCAAAAACTTCTATTGTATGAGTGAAACTTGACATCTTGATATGGTGAGGAATTGAGATGGCTAACCAAGATAAACATAATTTTGCGAAGAGGAATAAGCCTTTCTCATGGCACATTCAAGAGCCATTTGCTTGTGAAGGAGGGATCTTGGTTTTAACCATTTTATTGGAGCTAGTAAACCATCTTACTGGTTCAGGAGGAAGCTATTTGTAAGTAGAAAATCTGATCAGATTGCATGTTCTCTTGCAGTTGGAAATTATTGTGTTACAGCAAGGGACAATTTTGTTAACCATACATTTTCATGATTGTTTTGAGGAGATTTGGTAAGTTTTTGCAACTTGAAGAATGGTAACAATGAATCTAGATCCGAAGCCCTCCAAACGGATTCGAATCAAAGCCTTCTTTTCCCAAATCTTTTTTCCCAAGATCTAGTCAAAAATTTTAGGAAATATATAGGATGCATGCATCCAATAGTTTTAGATGTTTTGATTCATTAAGGCTAGTAGTTTTTTGGCTTGATTGCAATTTTTAGTCCACAATGTCTGTCTCTGTGATGCTACTTTTGCTTAAGAGCTCATTGCTCCTCATAAGCTCAAAGCTCTCCAGAAATTGATCCCTTGCTCTTCTCACCCCGTAGTCACTATTATCTGCAGAGTGCTCAAATATTAAGGAATCCCTCGACTTGATCTGCACTGTTGCATGATTGTAAGCTGCAGAGTGACAAGAACTTATGAAATTCCTTGACTTGATCTGCAATGCTGCATGATTGCTGATTTTGCAATCACAAACAGTTGCAGATTAATTGAAGCAAGATTGATGAATAAGTCTTAGAAATCTCTCCAATCAATTGATCTGTCTGTACCATTGATAGAATCTAGATCTGAAGCTGAAGCTGCTGGTCCTGTGCATGAATCAGCCTGCAAGCCTTCTGAGCTTCCGCATACCTGCTGCTGCTGCAGCTTCTGTCCTACAGTACAGATTTGTTCCAGCTGAAGATTGATCTTGGGACTAGCGTCACCCCTCCTGTCTGATGCATCCATCCGCTTCATCGAGTTAGTCTTACTGCTCGAGCTGCTTTTCTGACTGCTTCTACTGCTTGAGCTGCCTTCCTGGCTGCTTCTGCTGCTGCTGCTGCTGCTGTTGCTACTTCCATAGTTGCCTTTGTCACTCAGCACTATGTCACTGGAGCTAGACAGTTCATGCTCGATCAGGTGCTCATCTAGCGCTATTTCTTTCCTTTTCTGCAGCTCTTCCAGTGAGAAAGGCGAGGGGACTACAGGTGGGCGTGTGATATATTTGAGGTGATGCCATCTTACACCCTGGAAAAAGGCATGACCCTTCACCTCTTTTGCTCCATAGCTGGCGCCCAGTCTTCTACTTGGATCCTTGATCAGCAGCTTGGAGATCAAATCTTTCAAGAGAGATGGAGGCCCAAGCATCTCTGGCTCCTTGGAGATTATATTAGAAAATGTTTCCTTCTTGTTTAATCCTCTGAAGGGGGTGTGATCGTAGAGCAATTCATACAGAAGCACTCCAAAGGTCCACAAGTCCACAGCTCTGCCATGCCCAATTCCCCAGACCAGCTCTGGTGCCACATACTCCTCTGTCCCCACAAAAGAATTCGATCTGACATCAGAAGGATCTGGTTTGATCTTAGTAGGGCGTTGTTTGATCTTAGTTTTGGAGCTGCTTTCCTGGGGGAATACTTTTGGTACACATGAGATTGGCTCCATTTCTGTAATGTGTTTGCATGCAAATAGGGAAGGCCTGCAGTGCATCTGTACCTGCTTGGGGCTTGTGGCTGGCAGCTTGATAGCGGATTCCACTACAAGAGTCTGCTTCTTCTTTTTCATGCTTGGGCAGATCAGGGAGAGATCGAAATCTGTTAGTGTGATGTGGCCATCTTCGCCCACTAGTATGTTCTCTGGCTTTAGATCACGGTAGATGATCCCCAGCCTGTGCAAATGCTCCAATGCACACAACACTTCAGCACCATAGAATCTGCACAACGCACGATCAAGCATAATTAGGCTAGCCGATCATGCTGAGCACTACTTGGCAAGCAAAATTGATCCTCTATCTAAGCGTTTGTAATTTATTTGCATTCACACATGCTTTTGAGCTGCTATTCTTGGAGGCTGCTACAACAGAAAAACGCGTGCAGATATTTGAAGCCGAGCTTATAGCAGGTCTGCTCTATTGGTCCTCTATTCTACACAAACTGATGCTTTGGTATATGTTTGTAGTAAGGAGCTGCTATTCTTCGAGGCTATACGGTAGAAAATGCACTGACAAATTGAACCTGACAGGCTCAATTGATCTTGTTATCTACATTAATTAATCATGTCCTCTATATATGCAATAAGACTGCTTTTGAGCTGCAATTCTAGAAGATACAGAAAAAAATTTAGGCACAGGATTGAAGATCACCTTATGGCAGTCTCTGAGAAGCATTTCTCCACCTGCTGCCGTCTGATTTTGTTCAGATCGCCCCCAGAGCAGAATTTAGTTACAAGGACGACATGCTGATCGGATTCAAAGTGGGCTACTAGGCTGGGCAAGAAGGGATGCTTGAGCATGGCTAAGATTTCCCTCTCCCTTTCCATTCTGCTAGTGTTTTTCCTGGCCTTGAGGACCTGCTTCTGCGTAACTTTCATGGCAAAAGGTTCATTCGTGCTGCGAAGAACTGCCAAGAAGACAGTCCCCATGTTGCCATGGCCCAAAACCTTGATGGGTTTGAAGTCATCCACAGAGAAAACTGTTCTAAAAGGAGATGATAGATTTTGATCCTCTATCATTTGCTTGATCTGGAGGTGCTGTGAAGCAGACAAGTTGTCTTCCTCAGCAGAAGGCATCAGTTCAGATTCAAGCAGCTGCCAAAATGCCTCAGCTTGTCTTATTCTAATAGAGTTGTGTGTGTTTCAAAGCTCTCCTGCTTGCACAGCTATCCTATTTTGATACAGTGCTGGTTCTCCTGCTTGCACAGTCATCTAAAAAGGCTGTAAGTTTATCCTTATTTGCTAGCTACTGGAAAGAATCTCTCGGATTGTCCTAGTTTGATTGAGCTGTGCGTGTTTTCAAAGCCCTCCTACTGTTGCACAGCCAGCTGAAAAGGCTGCAATTCCTATCCTTCTGAGCAAGTAGCCATGATCAGGATGCACACGGAAAAAACAGTTGCTAGAATAAAACAGGAATTTGCTGCAGCCTGCACCTAATGTGCTGATCAAAGTGGGTGAGGAGTAGTGCATTTGCACTAGGCATCCTTGATGTTATAGCACAGTTCTGGGTGTTTATAAGTACAGCCTTCATGAAAGAAACCATTAGCTTCAAGAGCTTTTGAGTTTGGGCAATTTCTTTTTGCCTTGGTCCTGATGCAAGGTCAGATCTTGTCAGCTTGGTCTCAATTATGCACAACACCACCACCAGCCATTTTGCTGTATATAATCATCACAGCAGCTGCATCGATTAATCCACCCCACATACCACTCGGTGACAACACCAACGAGTACACCCACTCCTTACCATTGCAATTTTACTACAATCAAACTCTCTATTTTCTCCATGTACTCCTCCTGATATAAAGACCCACTTCCCAGTACATTCTTTTGATGGCTCCTTTGTTTTTTGTTTTATTCCTTGTGTCTTTTTGTGCTTTTTCTTTTGGGGCTTGGCATTTTAAGGGCACGTGGGCCTTTCAAATGAAGCGTTGCAGCATTCAAGTTGATCATACCAACCCATCATTTTCCAATCCATTGAAAAATGTGAAGAGCTACACCCCTTCAAGACAGAGAGTATGTCTCAATACATAAAGTATGTCATTGTTTTATAACAAATAATTTGATAATCTACCCCATCTTTTGTCATTCAAATGGAGATTTTTTTTTTCACGGACACCGCCCATGTGTGGGAGGGCTTTTAACTTGGGTGGACAATCCACACCAAGAACCTTTTACCACCACACCACATAGGGCCAATTCAATTGGAAATCTTATAAAGGTATGAACCAAAATCCAATGTTGGGCGGCTATGTAGTTGCGTGGCTAGTGTCAACTTGGGTTCCAACCAAGGTAACTACTATTCGTGATAGTAGGGTTGAGAACTAGACCATGCAATATTAGCTTTGTCAATACTTGGACCAATAACCAGACCAATACTCGATCAAGGCTATTGTTGGGGGGTATGTACATGGCTCAAATCAAGTTGGATATTATGTAACCAACCCGCATCAAGAAACTGATCCACCTGGCATATGTCAACATAATAGTAAGGTTGAGAACGAAATCCTTGGATAATACCTTTGTAAGTGCCTTGACAAATACCCGATCGAGGCAAGTTTTATCTCAAGCAATACTCTTCCCAATCATGGATTTCGTTTTGGTATCAACTTCGGTATCAAAGTATGCTTAGTAGCCAAAATATAAATATGTAAGCCACTTCATCCATGGTCCCCCAATTACAATGGCGGCCAACCACAAACAATTGTCTAAAAAGGTCACGTCTTTCAACAATTGCGTACTATCGTTCAAAATAGTACGTCTTTCAAGAGGTTGCATATCTAGGTCAATACGTTGAGATATCAACGTTGCAATATTGGTCTATTTATATAAACATATTGATATTAAAATTTTGAAGACACTGTAATACCATGGAACTAGCTAATTTTAAAATGTATGGAATTTTCTCCCAAAAAAGTAAATGAAAACCTTCAGCTCTGCTTTTCTTGGTGAGGCTCTCCAGGAGGATGTTGCTCATTCAGATCTGCTTCCTGTTGTAAAGCTACCTTAACAAGCTTTACTTCCGGCACCACTGGCGCCAGCATTGTCCCCGGCGTCAGCAGCGCCCCGGAGCTGGCGCCGCTCCCGGAGCCACTGTGACCGGAATCCAGCCGGCGCCAAGTTCCTATGGCTGAAAATCTTTGATCGGTTCTAGCGAAGTCCAGAGAGCTCAGATGGATGTGCAATCACCTCACACGATCTAGGCATGATTAAAGGAAGCCTGGGGATCAATAAAATCTAGAGAGAGAAAAAATCCTAGAGAGAGAAAAATGTGCTTTACCAGCCTGCGTAGAGTGCTTGCTATGAGGGGGGTGCCGAATCCCACCAATACTATAGAGAAGTGTGGGTTGCGACTCAGGGCGAGCTCCAACCAAGTCTCAGCCTCCCTTGCTGGAATGTGCTGCTTAATGGTGAAAGCACAGATAGTTGGAGGCGTGTCCTATGTGGGTTGATTCTGTGATCGATTTGTATGGGCACGGCCAGGCAAAGGTCCGTTGGCAGGACCATCTCAAAGGGGGACCTTGTCGTTGTTACCTGTTAGTAAACCTGCCTGAGTGTCTTGCTTGCATGTATTCGTGGTGAGTCTTAGTACTCGTGCTTTGCCTGGTTTGCATGATTGCTTGTGATACAAGGAGTTGATGGCTCGAGAAGGAACCTTTCTTTTGAAGGCTAATACCATCAAACAAAGAGGACTACAGAATCTGTGGGGCGGATTGGCAGTTCAAGTACTCGCACGTGAACGGCAACGAAACGACTCAATGTTTGCAAATGATGGATGGCTAGCCTATCTCTTGGGTTAGTTTCATTTGCGACAACGCCCACCAGACGCAAGCAGGAAGTCAAAAGTTGGAAAGGGCAATTTCAGGGGAGATCTTATATGGAGCAGTTGGTCTTCATTTTGGGACGGCCACCTTCGGAACTGAAACTCACTGAGCATGGGTGATATCCAGTATCAGTTGGGTTTTTCCGCAAAGGGGAAAGGCTAGGATCCTTCAGAGACTGGCAACAAGTTGGATCGAGCCATAATCCTAGCAGATGGGAAGCAAAGTGTTGGAAAGGCTTTTTGGCCGAAGGACTCTACTATAATTCCGATCAGCTGATTTTATAAGTGGAGGGGAACTATCACACACTCCTCTCTCTTGGGGCAAATTTTGAATGAAAGTTGATCAAAATGGGGGCCAATTCAAGGTGACCTAGCCATACTCACACGAGGAGACTGGGAGAATCAGTCCACATAGGACACCCCTCCAACTATCCGTGCTTTCACCATTAAGCAGCACATTGCCTCAGTCACGCCCCACCACTTTTTGGTCGATAGCCCTTATAGCTAAACGATCGGCAGCTATCCCGCACCGGCAGCTAACCACCCGTGCTTTACACCCGAATTCGAGCAGCATCTCTGTATCAATGGTTAACCCGTACAGTAGAACTGACCGTGCTTACACCTCAAGGGCAGCACCTTGACTCATCAAGTCCCCTGTTCTGCCGACCACCCCGATCGTGGACGCACCCGTGGTTACACTGTGGCAGCACCTTGCACAACAGTTGTCTTGATGAACCCCAAACAGTGGCCATTTTCGTGAGATCCGCATAGCTGACTGGCCAGTCGGCTCTGATACCACATGTAGCGCAGGCATCCCAAAGGGAGCCGGGAACCACGACTTAGCTTCCCAGCCTTCAACTCTTGCCATCCAAACCCACCTGACATACAAGCAGCCAACTCGCCAACAACGATCAGAGTTAACCAACTTGAAGTTTCGAAAACCGACATTGACATCCAACCTGGCGCCATGCCAGATCGGGGGTCCCGATGTGGGTGACTTCCCTCAAGCAAGCCGCCCGACATACATCAAACTTAACCAACTCGAAGCTTCATTACAAACGAGTAACATCCATTCCAAGCAAGTGGTCTGACTTACATCAGACTTAACCAACTGAAAGCTTCATCACGAGCGCTGGAAGCCAACCTGGCGCCACGCCAGACTGGACAGCTATAAACAAGTAACTTCCACCCAAGCAAGCCATCCAACTCAGCCGACAGGTTAGAGCCCGTTCCCCAAGAGCTTAATCCATTCACGTTCATGCAAGGAACACTCAGAACCACAAGCCGCGACAGATATTTAGACAACCAGTTCCTGGACCAAATGGTCCCGACAGCATACCGCTGGCGCCACGGACCGAATGGTCCCGACGGCATACCGCTGGCGTCCCGGGATACGACCCTCAGCTATGTGCCAACTTAAAAATTTTGATGCGGCCTTACAACTGGCACTTTTACCGAACACTGAAACCCAGAAGGTAATCAGAGTCAGTTTGAGAAAAATCCCACTTTATTGATAAATCTGAGAAGGTTACATTTCAAGTGTGTGATCGACCCTAGTCTTCGGGGAGCTGGCATGCCAAGGCGAGTGCCAGGACAACATTCCAACAAGGGAGGCTGAGACTTGGTTGGAGCTCGCCTTGAGTCGCAACCCGCACTCCCCTATAGTATTGGTGGGATTCGGCACCCCTCTCTCATAGCAATCACTCTACGCGGGCTGGTAAAGCACATTTTTCTCTCTCTAGGATTTTCTCTCTAGAAAGTCATTTTCTCTCTCTAGAATTTATTGATTCTCAGGCTTTCTTTAATCATGCCTAGATCGTGTGAGGTGATTGCACATCGATCTGAGCTCTCTGGACTTCGCTAGAACCAATCAAAGAATTTCAGCCATAGGAACTTGGCGCCGGCTGGATTTTGGTCACAGTGGCGCCGAAAGCGGCGCCGGGGACAATGCTGGCACCAGTGAAGCCGGAAGTAAAGCTTGTAAAGGTAGCTTTACAACACCTGGGGATCAATAAATTCTAGAGAGAGAAAATGTGCTTTACCAGCCTAGGTAGAGTACTTGGTATGAGGGGAGGTGGTGAATCCCACCAATACTATAGGAGGGGAGTGCGGGTTGCGACTCAGGGCGAGCTCCAACCAAGTCTCAGCCTCCCTTGCTGGAATGTTGTCCTGGCGCCCGCCTTGGCATGCCAGCTCCCTGGAGACTAGGGTCGGTCACACACTTGAAATGTAACCTTCTCAAATTTATTAATAAAGTGGGATTTTCCTCAAATTGACTCTGATTACCTTCTGGGTTTCAGTGTTCGGTAAAAGCACCAGTTGTAAGGCCGCTTCAAACTTTTTGATCTGGCACATAGTTGAGGGTCGTATCCCGGGACACCAGCGGTATGCTGTCGGGAACATTCGGTCCGTGGCGCCAGCGGTATGTTGTCGGGACCATTCGGTCCAGGAACTGGTTGTCTCCATATCTGTCGCGGCTTGTGGTTCTGAGTGTTCCTTGCATGAACGTGAATGGGTTAAGCTCTTGGGGAACAGGCTCTACCTGTTTGTGGTTGTCCAGTCTGGCGTACTGCCAGGTTGGCTCCCAATGCTCGTGACGAAGCTTTCAGTTGGTTAAGTCTGATGTAAGTCAGACCGCTTGCTTGGAATGGACGTTACTCGTTTGTAACGAAGCTTCGAGTTGGTTAAGTTTGATGTACGTCGGGCGGCTGGCTTGGAGGGAAGTCACCCACATCGGGACCCCCGATCTGGCATGGCGCCAAGTTGGATCTCAATGTTGGTTTCGGAACTTCAAGTTGGCTGGCTTGGAGGGAAGTCACCCACATCGGGACCCCTGATCTGGGATGGTGCCAGGTTGGATCTCAATGTTGGTTTCGGAACTTCAAGTTGGTTAAGTCTGATCGTTGTTGGCGAGTTGGATACGTGTATGTCAAGTCGATTTGGACGGCAAGAGTTGAAGGCTGGGAAACTAAGTCGTTGTTCCCGGCTCCCTTTGGGATACCTGCGCTACACCACCCTCACCGCTCCAGCGGCTCGGGGGTGCTATAGCAGATAACCCACCTTTGGACAGTGGAGACCTAGAACATAGCAGCGGGGATGAGAGAAAAGTTCGACATGGCTGAGAAGTGTTGGCCAAGAGCAACCTAGTTCTAGGCCATACCGTCTTCAATTTAAGTTGTTAAAGTCCTAACTTGAAGTTTTGGACTTTTTCAAATTAACCTTTTGGCTCTATAAGAAATGGCTTTCAATTAACTATGACAAATAGGCATTTGCCAAAGCTTGCTTTTGACAAAGCCCTAGTCTTGACTTATTCATTGAGCCTTTTTAACTTGACGGGCAGATTTTCAAACCCACCTTCACGTGACATTTGGCAGAAATTTTTCACCTTTCTTTGCTAGCAAATTCAAGCCTCAAACTCAAAGTCGGATGCCTTTCACCATGACATCACTCTCTCTCTCTCCCTGCCTCCCTCTGTTTGCTGTCGTCCTTGTTCTTTTATCTGTGTGGACTTTATGCCCTCTCTTTCCGTCCTTTAATTTTTTTGTGAAATTGGGCTTTACTTTTCTTCCAGAAGCACAACGGCAGAGTTATTAGCAACAGCAGAAGACAAGACATGGAATCGTATCAACAGCAGCCCAATAGTCAAGACTGAACTTTCAACGTAAAAAATCCATTGAAAAGCAATTACAAACAATGGAATATATATATATATATATATATATATATATATATATATATGTACAAGGAGAGAGAGAGAGAGAGAGAGAGAGAGAGAGAGAGAGATTGATTGATTTTGGGATTCCAGAAGGATGGAATAAAGGGTTGGCTTGGAAGTTGGCGTGCTTGTTGGCAAAGTATCCCATCATTCCACACCAAGACTATTATGTGGGCAAATACTTTTTGACTTTTGGGAAATGCCTCCACTCTTGCTTTGAATTTTTTGGACAATACTCAGAGGCTGGCTTGGTAAAACAAGATGATTCACATATCACAAGAAATTTTGCATCATGAAGGATTCAAATCCTTAATAAAAATATCAATAAATTTGGATTTAACAAGAATAAAAACAATAAAAGAAATTCATGATAGTGTTAAAAATCACCTAAGAGTGACAACTCAGGCGCTTAGTAAATCGTCACAATAGTTTATTGATATTGAGACAAAAAGCTAAGAAGAACACTTATGTGTACCACAAAGGCCTCATTGTAACGATCTTATTTTGCTATAATCTTGTGCTAATATTAATGGAGTTTATGTTCATTCATGATTACTCATTATTTTATTTGGCCTCATGCCCACTTTGAATAAATTATTCCTTCCCTATATAGCCAATATGTGAAGTACATATCATTTACTATAGCCCGCCTCCAAAATTTTAGGCACCTACTTTAACATTGACTTTTGCACAAATTACATTGACCAACTTGAACACTTAGTAATGCCTTTGCAAGGCACGGCCAAAAAGCAAGGTCTTTATGGACCATAATGCTCTCGAGTGAGCCCTCACAAGGAACTAGACCCATAAAAGCTTAGGGAAGAAAAGAAAAGAAAAGCCCTCATTGTTTACGTTAAGTAATGACCTCGACCAAGGGCTTAAAGTCCCTTCAGGCCCTTAACCTCTCACCCTCAAGCAAGGGCTCACATAGACAAAAGGCCACCCGGAGCATGAGCTTTATCCTATATATACGACCAAAGTCGTAGTGCATCAAATGACGATGGCCAAGCTCGGAATTTTTGGTTTTCAATGCCCTTGATTTTCAAATAAAGCCAAAAAAGTACTAAATGTAAATTACATCCGTTTTTGAGAAGAACCCTTCATGCTAGAAAACTCGATGAAATGCATAGTGGGCTTGTGTTTTGAAGGCAGGTAGGTATATATGACATTTTGGAAATGTTGAAAATAAAAATGATGTTCATCACCACATCCTTCTTTACTTTGAATCTTAGAGTTAGCAACTTAACTTCGAAGGTCTGAAATTTATCAGCCTTTTAATGAAGGGCAAATTCACAACAACACATGCCCTTTAAAGCATTGTTCCTACATGATTTCAATAAATCGCACAGAATCTTGTTAAATTTGTAGGCGACGTTGTCGAGGAGCTACTATGGAGCTTATGTTCCATTGACCTCACTTAAAAAAAAGTAAAGAATGAAAAGCTTATGCACAAAAAAATGATATTAACAACTAGAGACAATGTCATTATAAAAGAGAGCTAAAGCTACTAAAACACAACAAAAATGCGGCAAAACTACAATACACCATTCCATCTATATAATGGGCACATAAGGCTTTTTCTACCCACTTTTTAGCCTACTTAAAAAGCAGATCGAGCAGCACAATTGCTTATGATGATTCTGTTTTTCAGATGTTGATTATGTTCCATAATAGTCGTGTGAAAAAAAGATGTAGTGCACATTACGCAATGGAAGTAGCCCATGCAAATGACACTCCCTGGTAAGGAGTGACATGCTTGGCCCCTCAGGGCCTTTCTTGTAACTCCTAAACATGCCTAATTTCATTTTCTTGTGGCTCTTTCCATAACACATTAAGGAGTACATCATCATAAAATAGAGAGAGAGAGAGAGAGAGAGAGAGAGAGAGAGAGAGAGAGAGAGAGAGAGAGAGAGAGAGAGAGAGAGAGAGAGAGAGAGAGAGAGAGAGATACAAAACTGCACTTAGTTCTAACAAGGCAATCTTTATTCATAATCCAACAAGGTAAAGTATAGCTGAAAAGTAAAATACAGTACTGTAAAGCACCATAAAGCATAACCACTTTTAAGATGTCCAGCTGATACCTGCCACCATCCCACAAAACAAAACCGCTCAAGTTAGTTTATTGAGGAAGAAAGGCGTCATAGCTGAACGACAGTTGTTATTCATGTCCAAAAGAAGTTATACTACTTAACAGCTTTAAATAACATTTTAAGTGTTAGTCCAATCTTCCCAGACAAACAGTGTATTAGCGATAGGCCAAGCCGTTATATCACCGTATCAGGGCAAGTGCCATACTGATCAGCTTACGATCAATTGGTCCCTATCAGTTCATTTTAAACATAGAGGAGTATAAAATTTTTAACCATTTAAAGTTTTACTTAGCCAAAAGACCTGGTGTGGACACATGTGCAGGTATCAAAACAAATACATGCTATACTGACCCTAGTGACCCTGTGAGGTATGTCACGCACTACTGTCCATACTCCTGAACATATCCATGCTTTCCAGTTGTATCTCACCAAGAGTCTAGAGTAACACAGAGACGGGTTAAAGTTAGGTGTTTCCATGGTTGTTACATCTGAGTAGCATAACAATCATGGTATAGGGACACTGTGTAGGAAAGATATGATTTTTTAAAAAAGTAAGAGACTGCCAATGTTTCTACTAGGTATTAGGGCAGATCCGTGCCATTCTAATCCTTACGTAGAAACCATGCATCTTACGCATATCTATGTTGTCTAAGACCGCAATGTTAGAGTTTTTATTGTGCAATTTTATGACAGGGTTTCATCTTATGGTGTATTAATTTGATTCGTATATAGGTTTAATGTGGTCTAGTATTGTTTCTTTTTCCGAAAAGAGGAAGTAAAAGCACAACTGTATAGAAAAGCTCTATTTCTTAAGGATGTACGAAACTGAGTATATCGTGCTTGCTGAAGCCGTAAAGCATTTACTTACTCTAGAAAGATATACCTAAATAGTTGCAGATGTGGCTTCTTGAGAGGATGCCATCGTTTCTTTTACTTCGTGATGACACTTTATCTTTGGTTCATAAAAAACCAAAGCCAGATTTCTTTAGCAACTATTTGCTTGTAAAAAGCTGTAGAGAAGAGCATATATAAGATTTATTTGGAATGAATGCGGTAACTTACATTATGTAAAATCAATTTCCGTTAAAAGCACATTATTTCAAGAAAGACCCATTAGAGTTCCTCTACTTGTCTTTAGATAGTAACATGCATGAAAGTAGAAGAAAACTGGCTATTGAAGCTATCTGTCCATCGCTGGCTGTCCACCATCGCTGGACTTCAAGCAAGAAAACCAACGATTTATTCAAGGGCAGGCCCTCTCAATCTTAACAATCCAAACTTCGTTATTTTTGGATTTAGAATTGGAAAGAAAAAGCGATTCTCAGATTTCAAGGCAAAGGAAGGACAGAGCAATGGCAGCAAAGATGACTCACCAGTCAAGAAACTGAAGTTTTATAGATCCTAATCGTTGTGCAGGACGAAGAAGGAACTGTTAGAAGGCAAATCAATACTTCGGCAATCGGGCATCTCCAATTTTCCACCACTAGCGAGACAAGGAGACTTTTTCTACATTTATGTTACCAAAATAGAGCTTTCGAGTCTATCTATGTGAAGCACTTTTACGCTCACATTTTACGCAGACTTTTTGGTATTGTGGACGAACTTTTTTATGAGATTACTTTGGGTTGGTCTTATCTACCAAGTGTTAAATGTGAATGGTACTTTCCTTATGATGTTTTTTGCCAATTTGATATAGATAACCCTCATCCATGTCAATGTCACTCCTTCAATCGTTTCAAAAATTTTATTTTGGAAAAATTTGGCCATGTCGTTTGTACAGATTGTAGTATTGTTAGAAGTTCTCTTCTGCAAAAATCTTTAGAAAAAGGCCTAAACCACATAAAGCTAAGGCAAGCTAATATAAATGAGGTTGCTTTGGAACTCTACGACAAATGTTTTAAATTGATGAGAATCCTGCCTTTTTATTCTTCTGTAGATGATATCACTAAAACCGAACATGCCACTTTTTGTAGAAATATCGCATTTGAGTTTTATTAGAAAAGTAAATGGCAACATGGAAATACTGATACCCTTGCTAAAACTAGGATTGCCAAGGACAAACTGCAATGGCTTACCAGCTTTCTTTACGTTAACGGTATTGATAAAGCACAACATAACCCTTGCTTTATGTGTAAATTCTTTGCACAAAAATTGGCCATAAAAAGACTTAATAGTCCAGATTTTACTTTTTTTCCAATAATCAATCTAATTCTGTCGAGGATTCCTTGGCATACATAACAAACATTACTTCTTCGTTACCTGATATATTTTTGGAAAAAATTCCTTACGTTACCTTCTCTGCACCTTTAAAGCTCACAAAGACTCATTCAGATGGATTACCAATGCTCACGATTGCTGCTTTACAAAGTTGGCCAAATTTCTCACATGAGCTCTGAGTATGCTATCACCATTCCTCATGGAAGGTGCAGGCCTTAAGGCTATTACATACAAGAGTATCTTAAGATCAGATACAATTTAACATTGGCAATGTGAGTCTTCCATAGACGTCTATCTTAATCTACCCTCATGGATTACCAATATATGGGTTGCAGATATCTCAAAATGCTACGAAAATATACCCCTAGATGGCCCGGAAGGACTAAAAACAATTATGAAAAAGGCAATTGAATACGCCTTCAAATACTTAAGATATGACATTATTTATTATAAATGAAATCACTCACGCGAAGCATTCAATTGGTCATGGGATAAAAAAACACACGCAAGAATGGCTTAGTCTTGATATAAATCTACTTTATCAATGGAACGATCTCTTGATTGATAACTGTGTTGTCAGACTAGGAAACAAAACCTGGAGACAAGTACGCGGTATTCCTATGGGTTTTTCATGCTCACCTACCTGATGTAATTGGTATTTATCCTTCTTTGAAGCACAATTTATGAAGAGACTTGCTAGGTTAGGTCTCTCCTCTTTTATGAATGATTTTTGACACTCTTTCAGGTATATTGATGATATATGTTACATCAATAACCCTAATATCGAGCTCTTTATGGACAAAACATAGATGAGAACTCCTGAAAACCCTTCTTGGATTTATCCTCTAGACTTTCTAGATATAGAAAGAAAAATGTCGGAAGATAAGAAGACCAACTTTTTAAATATATCTATCGCCTCCGATCCAAATTCCGGCCTTATATGCCTCTCAAAATTTGATAAAAGAAGAGAACTATCATTTCCTTATTTACAATACATACATCTGGCTTCAAATAGACCGATCTATAACTCTTATAAGGTTATCGTTTCATAGGTCATTGTCGCAATGTACTGTTGTAACAAACAAGAGAAGTTTAGAGTCCTAAAAGTACTTGTCTTGGAGAGTAGAAAAGCTAGGCCGTTTAAACGGACGCTCTATTTCTCGAATATTTTTAGCATCTCCTAAGGGTGCAAGCAGTTTGGCGGAGGAGTCTTTAGCAAGTTCGATGGAAGCATCAGTCATATATTGGCGGATAAAGAGAAAAGTAATATGCAATTTTTACAACATCTCTAGCAGGTTTGTTTAGCCACATGAAGAACGCATTAATCTGTTTATGAAGGGAGGCACCAGTAAAAAAACCTCGCAAGATTATTCATGATGAACCATATAGCATGGTCGAACCAGATAATGGAAGAACTATTTTTGCATTTATCACCACATCTGCATTTGAAAAAAGGTCTTTTCCAGTTCTAGATTCTAGCTTGGTGTAGGTTCATTCTAATGAAATCAGTCTCAAAATGTCCTCTGGTTCTGGCCCAGGTTTGCTCAAAGGGGCATAGGGACGGTTCGAATTTGTTCATGCGGATGATGGTATCAAAAGAAACAAGGGTCTCAAGTGAAGGATTCTTATGTAGTGTGGCCAGTTTGCAGACTTGTATTTCTTTTTTTGTTAGATGAGTCATCAGAATCCATAGGTCAATAGGAATAGGTGCAAGAAAATTAACAGAAGGGAGACTCCAGAGTTTGTAAGACGTGAGGGTAGATTTATATTCAATGACTTTGGCAGGAACGAAAGGGACTTGACAATTTTTGGATTGGCAAAATTCATAGGAAGAAAGTCACCAATATCGCAGATGTCTTGGGAGAAGATCTCAAGTTGAGAGGCATTGTCTTCGTCAAGGTCATCAGAGAAGACAAGAGGGTGCGGGAAAAGTGGAGCATCAGAAGCAAAAGGGGTAGTAACAGTAGGAGAAACACCATTTTCGTTTTCCAAGCACATGAATATTTTTCTATTGCAGAACTTTTCCTCTTCTTCGAATTTTTTTACAAAATCATTAAGACAGCTAAAAAGATTTTCCACAAGGCTTAAAGGCCCTTTCTCTCAACAAACTCAAGATAAATATTTACCCAGTCAAGAGTTTCAAGAAGGTCAATCAGGCAGAGAATCTTATCCTCAGGCCCACAATAGAAGAGCTGATGGTCCTATCAGTGTTAATAATATACTTATGCAGATCAACGACCTTTTTCATACAACAAATGTGAGTCTGAACAAAATGGCTAGGTGGAGGCAGGGGCTCCCCGTAACCCAAAGAAACAGCTTCCTAAAACCAACCTGTGGACTAAATCATAAAAACAGACCTTTGTTAGCTTATGAATCAGATAAAATGTAAAAATTTCAGCACTATCCCAACCAAGGAATAGTGGGATTTACACCACCAGGGTGCATAAAGAGAGATACAAACCTGCACTTAGTTCCTCTTGAAAAAGCAAGACTGAAATCTGTTAAAGACTTAATTCATAATCCAACAAGGTAAAGTATAGCTGAAAAGTAAAATACAGTACTGTAAAGCACCATAAAGCATAACCACTTTTAAGACGTCACATGCCACCATCTCTCAGATTGTCCTTTAAGCAATTTAGCATCTATCAATAATGAATTGATTTGGCATTATAGACTTGGTCACCTTAATCATGTATCGATAGGTAACATGTCTAGACATTCTTCAGTTCTTGATTTAGACTATCGAATTGTCGACCCTCTTGTCTGCCAGAACTGTATCATAGGAAAGCAAAGAAGAAGGCCATTTAAGTCAAATCAGGAACATGTATCTAAAGATTTGCTAGACACTGTACATACTGATATGTGGCCCAATGCAAACACCGTCACTGCTTGGTGCTAGATTCTTTATTACATTTATAGATGACTATTCTGAAAGAAATCTGAAGCCTTCTAGTTCTTCAAGAAATACAAAGAAAATGTTGAGTTGCAGATAGGCAAGAAGATCAAAGCTCTTAGGAATGAAACCGTTGAATACATCTCAAATGAATTCAAGGATTACTGCTCAGCCAACGACATCGAGCAGCAGTTTGCTGCTTCCTATTCTCCACAGTCGACTGAATTGACAGACAACAACAACATGACCTTAGTCGAGTCTGCCAAATGCATGATAACTCATGCTTTTTCATTGTCCAAATCGTTTTAGCAACATGTTGCATCAACAATGGCTTACGTGCAGAATTGTATAACTGAAGACCTCCCTGACATCAAAATCTCTCATGAAGCCTAGACATGATCCAAGCCTTCATTGAAACATTTGAGAGTATTCGGATCTATTGTCTATGCTCATGTCCCAAAGGACAACAGAAAGATTGAATTATTTTTGTTCAAAACTATTTTTGTTGGCTATTGTAATTATGATAGAATGTATACACTTGTACAATATAGAGACCTGTAAATTTTTCACTAACATGGATGTGACTTACATTGAAGATTAGTTTATTGATTTGAAAGGTAAGGACCAGATGCAGTCTACAATTTCTGCCCTGACAACTGATACATATCGAAAGTCTATTTCGATTTCTTCCAACAGTCATTCTATACAGTCAGATCCAAAAGAAGATGCACCTCAGGAGCAGCCGACACAAAGTCGAATTTCACCACAAGAGACTTCAACCAGAAAATCAACAGGAACTCGAACTCAACCTGTCCGATACACTACTAGGGCAATTCTTTTGGCAAAATTTTGGTGGCCAACCCTTTTCAAAGATACTTATGCTTATATATAAGTTTGCGACGTTTGCCAACACACAAAGAATACCAAAAAAGCCAACCACAATCTCCTTACTCCAATACTTGAAAGCGAAGCATTTCACAAATGGGGTATTGATTTTGTTAGACCCATTAGCCCATCAGCCCGTGGCACACAATCATGATACATCTTGATTTCCACTGATTATGCAACAAAATGGATAGAGACTAGAGCAACACGAAAAAGCAGACACAAAGTTTGTAGCATGCTTCCTCTATGAAAACATCATCACTCGATTTGGCTGTCCAATAGAGCTTGTTAGTGATCGAGATTCTCATTTCCTTAATGAAGTAATCAACAGTTTACTGACTCATTACTTCGTTATACATCGAAAGAGTACCCCCCCGTACTATCCTCGATGCAATGGACTAGTTGAGTCTACCAATAAAACAATTTGTAAAGTCTTAACAAGATAGTAGAAACCAGTCAATCAGACTGGAAAACAAAGTTATTCTCTGCTATCTAGGCATATCGCACAATGCCAAAGCGAGCCATAGATTGGAAAACCCCATTTGAGCTGGTATAAGGCCAAGAGGTTGTTATGCCAATAGAATTTTTAATTCCGTCCTTACGCGTCACTTCAGCTTATGCCATTGACTTGTGTGACAATAATGCTTATCAACACCAAATTCAGAATCGACTTTTCACGTTGACAAAACTGTGTGAAACACGACTTATATCCTACCATGCACAGTTAGTTCACAAATGACGACAGAAGGCTTGGCATGATCATCATGTCCAGACTAAGGATATTCATGATGGTGATAAAGTTTTACTTTACACATCTTCCAAAGTCCATTCAGGAAAATTGAAATTCCGTAGCCAAGGTCCTTACGTTGTCCAGAAATTTTTTACAAATGGTGTCGTGCAATTAGAAACGCTAGAAATACCCCTTGACACATTAGTCAATGGTAGCTGACTACGACGATACTATAAAGACACCTTTATGATAGATTTTGTTTAAGATGGACTTCATGGTTATTACTTTTTTCTTCTATTTTTTTCCTCTGATCCATCGTCCTGTGTATAGTGATTAGAGTTATTTTTCCCCTGTATATTCCTACCCAAATTTTTAGAAAACCATCGATTTGATACTTACTCTAGGAAAATACAAAAATATATGAAGACTTGAATTTTCAAGCACGGGCTCGAAAAATATTTTTTCGATCCTTTGTAATTTTTTCGATACTTGCCATTTTTCGATCCCTTGTAAATTTTTCATACTTTAAAATTTTTCGATACTTCATATTTTTCGATACTGTATATTTTTCGATACTTGAGATTTTTCGAAAAAAAAACACACAAAAAGAAGGAAGGCTCAAAAAAAATTTCAGATTTTTTCGATATTGTATCGACTCAAAAAATTCGAGATTTTTCGATACCAAAAGTTAGAATTTTTCGATACTGTATCGACTCAAAAAATTCGAGATTTTTTCTAAGTCATTTCAAATTTTGATACTTTCAATTCTTTGTAAAAAAAATTTCGATACTTACCATTTTCGAGTCTTTGTAAAAAAAAATTGATACTTAGCAAATTTTTTATCCATTCTAATTTTTTTGAGCCATTGTCATTTTTTCGACCCAGAATTTCATCCGCCAGATTGCAGCCGATGTCTGCCCTAAATTTTTTTAGTATAAATATGTCTGATTGACAAATCTCTAGCGCTTTTCATATTTTTTGTTTCGGTTCAGTCGATTTCAACTGCAAACTGACTACTATGATAGTATCTTTTATTTCATCCATCCTCCATCGCTTCTGCACACGCATGCATCTGACACAACTGTTCTATGCATCCGCCATCATCTAATTCAATTGCAGCCGCCAAATGAATCCACAACATCTGCATCTGCCAGTTGCAGCCACCAAGTGCATCCGCCATCTTTTCATCCCATTTGCATCTGCCAGTTGCAGCCGCCAAGTGCATCCGTCATCTTTCCACAACATCTGCCTCTGTCAGTTGTAGCCGCCAAGTGCATCTGCCATCTTTCCATCCCATCTGCATCTGCCAGTTGCAGCCGCCAAGTCTCCTTTGTATGTATCTGATGCCCCTCCTTTTTCTTTTTCATTGCATCTGCCACCTTCTATCCGCCAAACTGAATTTTCGACCCATTGATTTTTCGCTACACTTTATTTTTTGAATTTTTGTTCATTTTTCGATACGCTTCATTTTTTCGAGTCTTTTCATTTTTTTGATACATCTGATTTTTTTTTTATTACAGTTGATCTTTTTTTATCCAGTTTATTTTTTCGATCCATTTGCATACACTAGTACATCCGACAACCATTTGCATCCGACACAACTACAGAGAGTTTAAAAAAACAAAAAACAAAAAAAATGGCTGAATCGGGTTCAAATCATCCTACAAAGGTACCAGAGATGCCTCCGACATTAAAATTAGTTCCATGTGAAGATAGTGCCATGATCTGTACACACAAGTAGAGATGCTCTTCCAGCTGTTCGAGTTCAAAATTCCTAAGTGGAAGGTACATCAGAGCCTCTACCTGATGTACCAAGCTTATGAAAGCATTGTAGACAAAAACAGCTAATGTTCTGCATTGATATTCCCAATCTTTAGCTCTATGTCTTACAACCTTTGGCTTCCCAAGTGGCCATAAAGAGAAACCGGTGAAGCTGATCAACATGCTGCAACAATCCTATGCCAAGTTCCTTGACACCTCACCAGGTACACCTACACATGCAAGGCACATTTGTTGTGGATTCCCCTCCATATTTTTGCCATGCTTGGATAATCCTATGACACCCACCAAAACATGTATAATTGGGCCGAATTCATCTCCAGACAGTTGATCTATGCCTTACAAAAGAGTTACCTCCTTGGGCTACATATTTTTTGATTTAGCTCACAATCAATCCTCTATCGACTTGAAGCTTGCTTTGACTCCAAGAGATGTTGTAGCTAACATCTTCCCAACAAGCTGCTGCAGCTCATGAACGTCGCACAAAGAAAAGACACGACCAGTGATCACCACTAGCCTCTCAACTTGCTGATACTACGTCACCACCGAAGAAGCAGAGGATAAAGATGACCGCCAGCAAACTGGCGCCTGAATTAGAGACGGAGTCCGATAGCCCACCGCCATCTAAGATCAAGAAGCTGACTCCAAGGAAATAGAAGACGAGATGGCAGGGTACGAAGATGTTCCATCCAATAGTGAGGACAATGAAGATGAAGAAGAAGGTAGCCTCTAGACGAGACGCACCAGATGACAAAGAACCTCACATGCTGCCTCCTCATCTCAACTCCAGATCATAGTACCCAGCAGCCACCAGTACAATCACCTGTTTGACGCTCAAAATCTCAGTCCCCATCAGGACCACCTCACGTTATTATACCTGCAACTACATGAGCATAAGACACAATTGCAGCTGATCCCACTCACGAAGACACAACAGATGAGACAAGAGAAGTTGAACCTGATCAAGAAACAAGGGTAGAAGATTAAGATCAAGCAGCTCAAGTAATAGTGGAAGTCTAGGAAAGCCCAAATGGAAGTCTAGGAAAGTAACAGTGGAAGTCTAGGAAAGCCCAAATGTCGAAGAGAAAGTTGAAGACCCCTCTACTCTAAAGCAAGATGACTTCATCAATGTAGATGCTCTTGAATACTTCAATGAAGGTGATCTTGTAGAAGAGGAGGTGGAGACAGTTCCAAAGGTAGTTGCACCAGTCCAATCACTAACCTCCACTTCCACCACTTCTACCACCATTGTTGATACCACACCCGTTACTGTCTCTCTTACCCCTGTTGCTACCATTCCTACCACCTCTAATACTGTTCATTAACGACGTTCCATAGTTTCTTAGTTTTCTTTTCCTACTTACGATCGTTTTCCTACTGAGTTTTTCACCCTTCCAGCCTATGACAACTTGCCCGAAAAAGCCAAGGAGTCCTTGAAGTGGCATGCTGAGACCTCATACCACCTTCATTGGTTGGTAGACCAACTAGCACAACAGACAAACGAGCTCAGAATGGCAAAGTAGGACCTGCAATTAAGAGATGCAGAATTGTTGACAGCTTTGGAAGAATTACAGAATGAAAGGGCCAAGAGATTGGAAGAGCAGAACCAGTTTTCAAATAAGCTCCAGTCTCTTCAAGAGGTGAAAGACCAGTTCAAGCGCCAGTTAGATCTCCTGAATCAAGAAAATAAGAGACTAACTGACGTGATGACAACAGTCAAGTCATAAAACCAATTAGGCCAAAAGATATAATGTACCAGTTCCATCTTCATAAGCGGCAAGAAAAATGGAAAAGTACATCTTCTTAATCTAGAAACACGAAACCTTGAAGAGGAACCATCAAATTTCAGAAGAAGAGAACAACAAGAAGTTGTCAGCGCTCAAAGAAAGCATTGACAAGATCCAAAAGGAACTCCTCCAGTCTAAACAACAGATGGACCTCATTTGGAATACGTCTTGTAGACTCAACGCAAGCGTATCAATGTAGAAAAAAGACGACCACAATGATGATGTCGGAGCACCTGAGCAAAGCCGATCTATCAACCAATGAGGTGTTGGTTTTGGCATGCCATATCAAGGTTCCACAGCTGGCTCTCTCCACAAACTTGTCATGGACTCCTCCACTTACACTTAAAGGCCCCACTCGCCTTCTTATTTTTTTGAACCATTTTCATCTTACCAGCCTTCATTTCTTCCATTTGCTTATTCAACCACCTCCACATCCACTTCTAACACCATATCCACCACATCATCTCTTAAATCTGATGACTACTTTCTGAAATAGTTTGTTTCACCAACAACTCAATATAACCTCATAACTAACCCACTACCCTCTACTCGTAAACCATTTTTGCCTCCATCACCATCTGACTTTAATTTTTCTGATCAAGATCCACTTGATGATATTGTGCAGCCTTCTATGGGACTTTCTTCATCCCCTCCAAAGAAAAAGACGACATCTTCGTTTAATCAAGGTCTGAGGGTTCAACACCAAGGATTCTTGATACAAAGAGTGTCACAGCCTTGGACGACTATTTGGCAAGGCCCTCAAGGAAGCTATCCGAGAAATCCATAGAAAAGATCAAAAGACGGTACGATGATCGGAAAGATTCTGATGAATTCCAGAAGACCTACAAGAAAGGAGAACGAGGGGGGGTAAAGAAAGTAACTACGGAAGAATATCCAAAGCTCGGCAGCCTCGTGAATGCCTTACGATCACAACCCTCCTGGAGGATTGTGATGATGCTAAACAATAATGAGTAGCTTCAGGAGTACCTAAGGGCACCAAGCTGGAAAAGGGTCGACCCCTATTATGTGCCAATCAAACCCTTGGGAGAAAACGAAACCAGTCAAGCGACAAGTCAATTGGCCTTTTATTCTAGGAATTGACTCAAGCTCAACTATTGTAAAGTATCGAGATGCGCTAGTAAAATTTGGATACGCCTATAGGGGAAGTGTAGATTTCGTAGTCTAAGAAAGTGCAAACTATTGTTTATCCATAGCCTTTCTCGTGACATTAGAGTGCTACAAGGATAAGGGGCTACCGCCCATAATGCTAGACGTCAATCAACCTTTGCAATCAGAAGATGCACATCTAATGATGGCATGGCTTTATTTTCGAGCCGCATTTACTTCTAGTCAGTACGTGTAGATGATTGAGAAGTGGTATGAAAATAAGTTCATACTTGGAATAAGGCCATACCTGGGACCTATTTCGTGGTCCGCAAAGACAAGATTCATTTCATTTGAAGCCATCGGAAAGAAGGTCGGCTACGAGAAATCTCTTGATAGAAGAAATGCTAAAAAAAAACAAGCAAGAGACTCTCGGTTACATAGGGCTATCCTAATAAGCTGCTGCGACTTTGATGTTTTGTCAAAGCTAAAGCAATGCAGTGGGACCTGCAACACTATAGGGGGAGGATAATGTTAGCTGATGCCATGCCCCGAGGTGTCGATGCATAACCTCTCCACTCAAAGGGCCTTCTAGCAGAGATGAAGTTGAGAGCCGAGTCTGAGAGCACGAGAAATATAAGTGCTAGGCTAAAGTGTACAGTTGTGAGCCCCATGGTAATTCCCAAAAGATAAATAGCCATGTGGGAGCTAGCAATTTAGACTATCTCAACTTAAGTTATGTTTTTTTAAATAAAGAGGCGTCCTATTATCAAGTAAGAGGTGGAACTCAAATCTTTATAGATTGGGGTTCACTCAGTTGCAAGAGGTGGAATCCAAAAAATGATACAATTGGATTCAACAGCTCGTGGGTATAGATAGAGGCCTCCTCCACGAGTTTCAAAGCATGTGTTATGTACTGAAATGTTGTTGTTCTTTGAATTGAAGATTTTACTACTTGCATTTCCTTCCATGCTCCATCTTCATGCATCTAGTTTGAGTACTGATGTATGAATGCGATTGTTGTTGATTTCTCTTTTAAGGATTGGTTTGGGTTTAGTATTGAGTAGACGTGCAGGACTTGGAGACTGATCCACCCTTCCACTCAATTTTGATGTTTACCGGTTTCTGGCTCCCTGAGGAGGAGTTCTTAGAAGTGTTGAGTAACAGTTGTAGCAAGCACTTTGTAGGATTCCCATTTGCTTAGTTAGAAGTTGTGTTGATTATTTTGTGATTTTAGTAGGAGTAGAATCAATTTAATTCCTTGTTTCTTGAGTAGAATAGTTTAGGAATGCTCTACAATCTGTAAAAATAAAGAAAGAACTGAAACAGTTTGTGGAACCGTAGGAAATCGATTCCTGACAGATCTTATAACCAAGATCAGCTTCCATTGTCAATCAAGGATCAAAATTAGGTTGTAGGTGTGCATTACTGACAGGCATGACACACCACCATTATACTACAAAACCAAATCTGTGACTGAGCCCATTGCCTAATCGATTGTAGTCACATGATTCCTTGCCAGTTGAAACTCTGTCAGACAGAAATCGAGCTATCATTGAGTAGTTTCAGATAGAGAACTAGTGTTGAACTGAGAAGTAGTGTCAGTGCTAGCACTGGTCATTGAGAAGTAGATGCTCAACAAATGTTGTAGTAACCGAGCAAACATTGTGCTAAACATGGAGTAGATTCTCTGCAAACATTGTAGAGGATAACCAAACATATTCTTAAGTGCGACGATTAAGTCTTGATGTATCAATTGAGTAAGAATTTAGATCATTTTTTTGAATCTCTTTACTCCAATATTTTAATTAAGAACCTATGGATCTCACAGACATTCTCACAAGATAAGTATTTTATTTGTGGAAAATTTAATTTATCTAGTGGATGCTATTTTTGAATTGTCTGCTTGAGTTTGTGGATGATTTCAGACTGTAATTATTATTTTTCTTTAACTTTAATCTCCTAAGTTAGGTAATATTTCACTTAGTGGTTCATGTAAGTGTTTTACATTAAGGTGATGTTACTAACTTGTGTTGAGTGTAACCCAGTTGAGAAAATATATATCTTTTAGTGTACTTTTCAAACCAAAGTTTGTACTCCAGAGCAGAGATTAACGGTTGAAAAAAAAAATTCTCTGAGTACTTGTTTAATAAGTAAGTCTGATTAAGGATAATGATTTTCTAGGTGTTCCTATAATTCTTTCTTGTTTTGAGGAGCTTCTAAGGATAGAAGCAGTTTAAGGAGGGAAGAATGTTATGTCCATGACAAGTACATAGGATTCAGTATACTCCTAGTCTTGAATACACGGTACTCCAGTGAAACAAGATGTTAGTTATGCCACGTCATACTGGGACGTGACCCGAAAGTAACTAATATCCTTGTGAGGCCCAGAACACACTTAATAGAGTTAGTACAAGGTTTGGGACAATCAAGGCATGTGTAGAGTTATCAATAGCAATTCTATGAATAGAGGATCCATGTTAGAGACTCTATTCTAGAGAAATCTATGTGTAGAAGAGTAATGGGACATGGACATGTCACTTCTGATTGGCATAAACTGAAAACTTTCCTTAGTTCTGGTTCTTCTGGTCATCTTGAATCAAACGGCCAGATAGAAAGGACTAATAAGACAATGGAAGATATGTTGAGGACATATGATTCAGTTCTAAATAGTAATCTGAAAAAATTGTAGTTGAAGATGGTTATTAACTGATGAGTCTTTGATATGCCTTCTGTCTTTGATTAACTGATGAGTGTAAAATATGAATAACTCACATTTCTGTTAAGGATCTGGTTTGAAAAATATTCTTAAAATCCAATATTTTTTCTTGGTAATTTTTTTAATGATTCTTATATTTTTAGAGTCATGCTATACATATACCAAAATTCTTTGATGATTAAGTTTGGTTTTGGATTCTAGAAAAATATGATTGACAAATCATAAGAGTCTAAATATTTCTAAGTGACGCGTCGATCATAAGTAAATACTTAATTATTATTAGAGAATTACAAAAAAATGTGATGATTCTCAAGTATGATGAGTAATTCTTAATCTTTTGAATGAGCCAAGAATTTAGATAAGTGATTTGAAAATCTAAATCTCTTCACTCCAATGTTTTGAGAACTTATGTCTCTCACACAGACATCCTCGTAAAATAAATTATGTTTACTTGTGGATAGTTTCTTAGTTAAGGGAATGGTACTTTGCTACATATTATGCTCTGTAAGTGCTTGTGTATGGTTTTCATCCTAGATCTCCATTTGTTAAAGAGAGACAAATCTATTGAGATTAGATGATTGTTATTTTCTTGCATGTAATGCTGGAAATTGGGACATAAAACTCAAGAAAGTATTTGGGGTAGTTAAAATCATTTTAACCTTGATGAATCTCCTAGATATTCTAGTTGGATGAACTTTTATGCCTTAGAATCTTGGATATTCTAAGAGTATTTGTACCAAGAAGCATTTATGAATTGTCTACAAGAAACTGTGGATAGTTTTGGACTATAATTGTGAGTTTTCTTTAACTTTTCAACTTTGATCTCTAGTGTTAGGTGTTAATTCACCCAGTATTTCATGTAAACTGAATTTACATGAAAGTGATGTTACTAATTTGGAGAATTATAAACTTGATTGTGAAATTTATTTAGTAACCTTGTGAGGACCCACTCACACATCTAATGGCAAGTGGAGCTATTGCATGACTTAGGACGACTTCTGACATAGTGTAGAGTATCAATAGTAAGGACTACTTACATGTATGGGAATATTGTATGTTTGTATGGGCAAAGTTAAAAGTGGCAAACATTAACCGTTTCTTTTATGGTTCTATTTTTCTCTCTCTAATCTCTAGATTGATTCTGCTCCATTCATCAAAGACTCCTACAGAATGACTAAGATTCTGGAGTTAGTGCATTCTGACATTTGCGGACTATTCAATGTGATCTCAATAGGAGGTTCAAAGTATTATATAACCTTCATTGATGACTATAGTAAATTTGTCAGAGTGTATTTTATTCAAAATAAATCTGAACCACTTGATAAATTCACAGAATATGTGAATTGGGCTGAGAGATGTATATGCAACAAGGTTAAGCAGATCAGGACAGATCGAGGTGCGAATACACCTTGAATTGCTTCACTAACTTCTGCAATGATCGTCGCATCATTCACAGAAGGACTGCAGCCTACACACCGCAGCACAATGGTGTAGTTGAAAGAAAGAACATGACCCTGATGGAAGCCGCCAGATGCATGATGGCCTACTCGAAGGCTCCAAGGGTACTATGGGTTGAAGCAGTAGCTACAGCCGCATACATCCAGAACATATCAGGCAAGTCTAGTGTTCCTCACATGACACCACATAAGCTATGGTGGGGTAGAAAGCCCAACTTGTCTCATGTCAGAATCTTTGCTTGTGCAGCTTATGCACATATTCCTGATAAGTTTCGAAAGAAGCTTGATGAGAAAGCCGAGCATGGATTTTTGGTAGATTATGACAACAATTTGTCATACTACAAGATCTATATGCCAGACACGAACACTGTGAAAACAGTGAGAGATGTCAGATTTGATGAGAGCAGGACAATGGCCAATGACGATCCTGTCAGCTACAAAGTTCTGGAGAGACAATACTATGACCTGCCGCCAATGACAGAGGGAGCAGAGGTTGAACACGAAAACAAAAATTTTCGAGTCGTCTCCCATTCGAGCGACGAATCGGAAGAAGAAATATTCGAGGGGAAGCCTGCGACTGCAGTTCCTGTAAACCAAGATGGTTCCGGACCAAGCAGAGCAAACAAAGACAAGGGCATTGTTGTCCCAGGAGGATCTCCTAGAAGGTCGACAAGACCACAAAGAGCGCCATCAAGATGTGTGCCAAGCAGCTCAGCTTCCACATCAGAAGAGTTCTGCGGATTGAGTGGCGAACCACAGACTTTTGAGGAAGCGATTGATAGTCCAGAAAAGGACAGATGGATTCAAGACATGAACGAAGAGATGGAGTCCATGAGGAAGAACCAGGTAGGGACGTTGGAGTTTATGCAAATGGGTCTTCAAGCTCAAATACGGACCAGATGGGAACATCACAAAATACAAGGCAAGACTGGTAGCGAAGGGATTTTCTCAGAGATATGGTATTGACTACTTTGAAACCTTCTCTCCTGTTGTCAAAAATTTGTTCCTACGTCTGTTATTTGCATATGCAGCAGCTTATGATCTCAGGATCCACATTATGGACGAGAATGCGGCCTTCTTGCATGGCGAACTAGACAAAGAGGTCTATATGGATCAACCCCCAGGATATGTCTTGAATTCACTTTCTGACTATGCATGCAGAATCCATAAGAAGCATCTACGGTCTGAAACAATCAGCCCGACAATGGTACAAGAAGAAAGATCAAGCCCTGAAATCATTAGGATTCAAGCCTCTCTTGGCTAATTCCAATGTGTATGTTGGAGTTACAGATGGGCAGATCATCATTGTGGCTGTATATGTAGACGACACTCTGATACTTTGCAGGAGTGAACAGAGAACCAGCAAACGCAAATGGAAGAATAAAGGAAGGTCGAAATAGCAAAGTGGAAACAAGAAGACCTGCGTGAGATGAAAACATGAAGGACATACCGTCGATTCGTGTTGGCTCAATCCAAAAATGGAGTGTATCCATTGTCACAAGAAAGGTCATGCAGCCATGGACTGCCGCCTGAATCCAAGCCTAACAAATCAGCACAAAACAGACAGGAGAACAATAATAGTTCGTCCTATGTCGAGGAGCCAGAGAGCTCAAAAATGAGTGAAGAAAGATCGAATCATGGGGTGGAGAATAATCAATTCATTGACTTCTACAATGATCATGGTATCATTCACAGAAGGACTGTATCTTACACACCGCAGCACAACGGTGTTGCAGAAAGAAAGAACAAGACCCTAATGGAAGGTGCCAGATGCATGATGGCCTACTCGAAAGCTCCAAGAGTGTTGTGGGCTGAAGTAGTAGCTACAGCTGCTTACATTCAGAACATGACAAGAAAGTCTAGTGTTTCTCACACGACACCACGCGAATTATGGGGGGGTAAAAAACCCAATCTGACTCACGTCCGTATCTTTGGTTGTGCAACTTATGCACATGTGCCTGATAAGCTTTGAAAGAAGCTTGATGAGAAAGCTGAACAGGGATATCTTGTAGGATATGACAATAATTTGTCATACTACAAAGTCTATATGCCAGAGAAAAATACAGTGAAGACAGTCAGAGATGTCAAATTTGATGAGACCAGAACGATGGCCAACGATGATCCTGTCAGTTATGAAGTTCTTGAAAGACGGTTTATGATCTACCAACTATGACAGAGGGAGCAGAGGACGAACACTCAGATGAAGATGTTTGAGTCGCTTTGCATTCGAGTGACGAATCGGACGAAGAAAGTTTTGAGAGGCAGCCTACTGCTAGAGTACCTGTAAACCAAAATGGTTCCGGACCTAGCAGAGCAGACAAAAGCAAAGGCATTGTAGTTCCAGGAGGATCTCCTAGAAGGTCGACAAGACAACAAAAAGCGCTAGCAAGATATGTGCCAGGCAGCTCAGCTTCTACATCAGAAGAGTTCTGTGGATTCAGTGGCGAACCACAGACACTTGAGAAAGCAATTGAATGTCCAGAGAAGGACGTTGCAGCCATTACCAAATAAGCAAAAGGTTGTAAAATGCAAACGTGTATACAAGCTAAAGTATGGACCAGATGGAGATGTCTCAAAGTATAAGGCAAGACTTGTAGTGAAGGGATTTTCTCAAAGATATGGTATTGACTATTATGAGACCTTCTCTCCTGTCATGAAACATTTGTCCCTACGTTTACTATTTGCATATGTAGCTGCTTATGATCTTAGGATTCACATTGTGGACGAAAAGACAGCCTTCTTACATGGTGAGCTAGACGAAGAGGTCTACATGAATCAACCCCCAGGCTATATCTCGAATTCACTTCTTACTTATGCATGCAGAATGCATAGAAGTATCTATGGTCTGAAGCGGTCAACGCGACAATCGTACAAGAAGAAAGATCAAGCCCTGAAATCCTTAGGATTCAAGCCACTAATGGCTGATTCCAATGTCTATGTGAGAATTACAGATGGAAAGATCATCATTGTAGTTGTGTATGTGGACAACACTCTGATAGTCTGCAAGAGTGAGAAGCTTATTGCTGAAGTGAAGGCAGATCTGGGAGAAGCTAGGTGTTACCTTGGCTTATAGATTGACAAGGACTATGAGGGAGGTAAATTGTACCTTCATCAGTCCAGATATACCCAAAAAATCCTAGAAGATTTTGGGATGCTAAATTGCAAAGAAGCGAATACTCCAATGCTTGCAGGAACAGTACTGACGAACAAAAATTGTTCGAGGACTGAAGAAGAAAAGAAATTGAGGCAGCTTACACCATACAAGAAGCTGATCGGATTGTTGATCTACCTTGCAGATAACACATGTCCTGACATTGCTTATGAAATGTTCAGGATTTGTACAAATCCAGGCTCGACTCATTGGAAGATTGCAAAACGAATTTTGCAATATCTTCAATTAACATCAAATTTTTGGTTTGTGTTATTGTCGTGATGCAGGGTTCCAAATGCTTTCCTACAGTGATGCTAGCTGGGCATCTCTCAAGGACGACTGCAAAAGTATCTCTGGAGAATGCACCACCGCATCAGGAACATCAATTCTCTGAGTCAACAAGAAGTAGACCATTGTGGCTCAGTTATCCTATGAAGCTGAGTACGTTGCAGCAGCAAAGATGGCCAACGAAATAATTTGGCTCAAACAGTTCCTCGACGAACTCGGCGAAACGAAGAATGAACCTCCGATTTTGCATATGGACAACACATCTGCAATACATCTGATAAAAGACCTTGTGTTTCATTCAGGGATGAAACACATTGCAATCAAGTACCACTTGATAAGGGATCTGATTGGGAAGAAGATGTTGTAGACTACTTTCATTGGAACAAAGGAGATGGTACCTAACATTTTCACAAAGGCCTTAGACAAAGGTCTATTTGAGAAATAGAGGAGTAGTCTTGGAGTCGTCAAGCTATCATGCTTTGAGAGGGAGCTGAAGAAACAAAATGTTTCTATTGCCAAAGCCTTGCTAGCTGTCCACTCTGATTTTGACAGAAAAAGACACAAAAAAACAAAATTGTTCGCGAACAATTTCGCGACACACGACACAAAATTGTTTCGCGACACAAAATCATTCTTGCTCCACGAACGACCAAGAAGATCAGCCAAGTACCAAAGGGTACAAGTATTTGATAAAATACCATGACATCAGCATAAGTACTCTAGATCATGGCTAATCTGCCACTCTTGTAATTCGTAATTAGTTAGAGATGTTTAATCTTTTTTATCTGGAAGTTACACGACGTGACACAAAAAACTTCGCGAACTATATACTTTCTGCTTGATGCATAATATTGTAAGACAAAAAATACAAAATACATGTCCGCTTGTGAGCGAGACAATTTTGTAAGAGGATCAGCAGATCCAGAAGTCCGCTAGTAAGCGAGACATTATTCGTGAGAGAATTGTATATCTTTCACGCCAATGCACTGTGTGGTCTGTCACATAGTGCTTGAAAAATCAGAAGATCAATAGATAATATTGTAGCTGTTATGCACATATTATTCTGAATGATTGTATGATCTCGAATGAATATTTGTCTGTTACTATTTGTGTATCTGATTCACTTGTTTATTCAATTTCGCACATTGGTTTGATTTTGTTGAATGCTATAATAGTCTATAATGTAGATCAGCAGTGTCTGTCTACATTCTGGAGGATTGTAGGAATGATTGTTGGAGGGTTTGCGGATCCCAAGGCAACCCTAACCCTAGTTAATAAGTGAGAGGGATTTGGCACCCTGCGTGTGTAAGTCCAACCCGATGATCACATAGTTATTTGATTGATTAGTTAAAAGTTAATAAAAGGACTTTAGGCCTTTTTGCGGGACTTTTAATGTCGCAGGGCTTAAATGTCAAGTTAGTGAATAAAGTTGGGTTTCCCTCCAATTTTGATGGTTCCCACACTTTTTTAAATTTGAATAAAAAGAGAGGCAAGACTGGACCAATAGGATTCAGAGGCCTCTCTCTACTATAAAAAGGGACCAACTCAAGTTGTTCCTGATGTTCATTTTCTCATTTCAATAAAGCAGATTGGTTCTCTTTAGAAATGGATTGATGAACGTCCTTGCTCTTCCTCCCTTTTCCTTCATTTCTCATGCTTTCTTTGTATTTTGCTAATTGTTGGATTTGATCATTATTGGGATTGCTATTTCTTATGCTTTTTGTGAGAGAGAAAGGGAGAGAGGGAAGAGTAAGTTTCTATCATTGTTGTGGATTTAGGGTTAATGGATGTAGTGTTAATGCTTAGTGTTAATGGATGTTGGTGTTAGATCTTCCATTCATGTTGAAATCTGAACTATACCATTGCTCTCATGGGAACGAACCTACGCGTGACAACTAACTCCGTCTCTTTGATGCTAGATTGACTAGATCTTGAATTCAGGTTAGGCAAGGAAAGAAACTCACTACAATTTTGGCGCCGTTGTCGGGGAGCTATGCCAATTTTTCAGTCTCCAGCATGTTTGATTAGCTTGCATTAGACATCTTGTCATGGCATGAATAGTGTTAAATATGCATTTTAGGGTTAGTTTCGGATTGATTTTGCTTGATTTGAGTGGATTTGCTTGTTTGAAATATAATCTGATTATTAAACAGAGAAAGCTATTCAGATCACCAATCTTAAGATTTATTTGGATCTGAGATATCAGAGAAAATAACAAAAATCGGTCAAATCTGTCAAATTTGGTCAAAAAGAGGCAAAAAGCGTCATCAGAGTTCAGAACTTTTTACCCTCTTTCAGAAAATCTTTGCCGAGTTGCAGACACCTTCGGTTTTGTTTACAAAACCTTCAGTTTGAAGGGCGAAGATTAATTCTCAGCAGGTTTTCAGAAACATCAGAAAAACCACCAAAAATCATCAAAAATTATCAAAACCCTAA